>SJYQ01016312.1:40394-59078 GCA_006410935.1 Redunca redunca | reverse complement strand
ATAAAAAGTCTTGGAGGTCTTCAAAGAACCGTTCAACTTCAGCTTCTTCCACATTACTGGTTGGGGCATACACTTGGATAACTGTGATATTGAATGGTTTGCCTTGGAGATGGACAGTGATCATTCTGTCATTTTTGAGATTGCATCCAAGTACTGCATTTTAGACTCTTTTGTTTACCATGATGACTACTCCATGTCTTCTGAGGTATTCCTGCCCTCAGTAGTAGATATAATGGTCATCTGAGATAAATTCACCCATTCCAGTCCATTTTAGTTGCTGATTCCTAGAATGTCAACATTCACACTTGCCATCTCTTGTTTGACAACTTCCTATTTGCCTTGATTCATGGACCTGACATTCCACGTTCCTATGCGATATTGCTCTTTACAGCATCAAATCTTGCTTCTATCACCAGTCACATCCATATATGGGTATTGTTTTTGCTTTGGCTTCATCTCTTCATTCTTTCTGGAGTTATTTCTCCACTGATCTCCAGTAGCATATTGGTAACCTACTGACCTGGGAGTTCCTCTTTCAGTGTCCTATCATTTTGCATTTTCATACTATTTATGGGATTCTCAATTCAAAATACTGAAGTGGTTTTCCATTTCCTTCTCCAGTGGGCTTCATTCTGTTAGATCTCTCCACTTTGACTCGCCCATCTTGGGTTGACCTGCGGGCATGGCTTAGTTTCATTGAGTTAGACAGGGCTTGATCCTAGAGTGATTAGGTTTCTGTGAGTATGATTTCAGTGTGTCTGCCTGCTGATGTCCTCTTGAAATACCTATCATCTTACTTGGGTTTCTCTTACCTTGGGCGTGGGGTATCTTTTCACAGCTGCTCCAGCAAAGTGCAGCCACTGCTTCTTACCTTGGATGAGGGGTATCTCCTCACTGCCGCCCTTCCTGACCTTCAACATGGGGTGGCAAGTAGGTTCTGAGGCATTAGGCGACACTGACTTGAAGACAGAGTTTGGGGTAAAAGAATAGTACAATAGCATAGTTTAAGACAAACATTTCCATAAGAAAAATGCATTGGTTATCTCAAGGTTTGAGAAGAGTTAACTTCAGATGAAACCAGGTGTCATTATGGCAACACAATATTTTAAGAGAAACCACCTTTTAAATTTGTATAGAGAAGGGAAAATAAAAACCACAAATATCGCTAGTTTGTTTCCTTCTGCCACTTAAGAGAGGTAAAAATGTCTGCCACTTACAGGCTGTTTCCTTCATTTGGAGACCCCTGGCCGTCCTGCCTGCTACCCTCTCGGGTGCTGACACCCGAAAAGATCAGGCCCAACTTATGCCCAGAGAACTAGAATACCGTAGTAAATATTGAGGAGATTAAAAAAGTAATGGCAAATAGATAAATAAATAAAAGGCACCACAAGCAATAGACATTACAGAGAAGACAACAGATTAAGAAGAAAACCAATCAAGTAAATCTCAATCAAGTAAAAAACAACACCAGAGCAGAGTGCCAACTGAAGAATAAAGAAAGCAAGTCTGACAAGAAGATCAGAACAGCCCCTACAGAATAACAAGAAACCACAGTTAATATAGAAATGCATACCTGTGTTAAAAAACGAAGTGATGCAACAGCAACAAAAGGCACAGAAAATAGGAAAGCAAAGTAAAAGTAGAAATAGCTATACAAAAAATAAATATATGGTTGAAATAATCTTCAAAGATCAAATCAATATGTAGTAACAAAGAAGCCTACAACTGAGAAAAATGATGCACAAACAACACAATTCAATGCATCCAAAGAATAACACATATTTCCTAGTGTCTCATCTGAAGGTGTCCTAGTCCTCAACATGAGCCAGAGTGCCAGAGTCCAACTCCAGCAGCCAGGGATTCAACCTGAAGAGGTGAATAGTGTTGGTGAAGGAGACAGCCCTTCACTTTACTATGGACTCCCTGTTTATCGAAGTTTAAGGTTCTCTTTTATACTTTTACAGAACCATTAGGCCAGAGGTTTGCCATTTTCAGTTCCCCCTCTCCCAGATTTATTATTTCTGTAAATCATTCAGTTCAGTCGCTCAGTCTTGTAGGACTCTTTGCGACCCCACGAATCACAGCACTCTATGCCTCCCTGTGCATCACCAACTCCCGGAGTTCACTCAGATTCACATCCATCGAGTCAGTGATGCCATCCAGCCATCTCATCCTCTGGCGTCCCCTTCTCCTCCTGCCCCCAATCCCTCCCAGCATCAAAGTCTTTTCCAATGAGTCAACTATTCATATGAGATGGCCAAAGAAATGGAATTTCAGCTTTAGCATCATTTCTTTCAAAAAAATCCCAGGGTCGATCTCCTTCAGAATGGACTGGCTGGATCCGCATGCAGTAAAAGGGACTCTCAAGAGTCTTCTCCAACACCACAGTTTAAAAGCATCATTCTTCAGTGCTCAGACTTCTTTACAGTCCAACTCTCACATCCATACATGAGTACTGGAAAACCCATAGCCTTGACTGGTTGGACCTTAGCCTGCAAAGTAAAATCTCTGCTTTTGAATACGCTGTCTAGGCTGGTCATAACTTTTCTTCCAAGGAGTAAGTGTCTTTTAACTTCATGGCTGCAGAAACCATCTACAGTGATTTTGGAGCCCAAAAAAATAAAGTTTGACACTGTTTCCCAATCTATTTTCCATTAAGTGATGGGACCGGATGCCATGATCTTCATTTTCTGAATGTTGAGCTTTAAGCCAACTTTTTCACTCTCTTCTAAATCCTGTTTGCCCCTAACATCTTAAGCTCACTATCTCTTAAAAAGGCTTCTAATTAAAATGTCTATAAAAATTCCTAACTTCTATAAGCTATAGTAAAATATACTAACTTTACATCAGTCCTTATAATTTTAACTTCTATTTTAATTTTTCTAAGCCTTAAATTCTGTAAATTCCTTCACCATAAACATTGTCCTCAAAAATAGGCTTCAGATATTAATTCCTCCCATGGCCTCACGCTATGGCCTAGGTGCTCATCCTGGAACACTCTTTTGTACAAGTCCTTGAACAAATGTAAATGATTAACTTTATGAATTATTTTCTAAGCAATGCTGTAGAAGGCTTTGTGCCTTTTCATGCTCATCTGAAGAACAATAAGCACCTTAATATTCCTTTTCAGCGAACTCAGCAAAGGAGAGGAAAAGATGTCAGAATTACAAGGCCTAACTCCTTCATCCTGGGATCCATGGCTGCCGAATGAGGAGAGGGGGCTGGGGACCGTGCCTCCATTTCGTCAGTAATGCATAACGTGGCTCCCGACACCAGAGGACAACTACACCTATTTGGGAAGTTCTCCAAAGATGGGGAGAACTGGCTCTGGATCTCTCTAAGAACACCTCAGACACAAAACTGCTATAATTCCTATGCATTCTTACAGCTGCCTGAGCCTGGGCATTTTTTTCATTTGACCTCTTCTCATCTTTGGATGTATTCCATAGATACATGGTCTGCATCATTAATCCGGAGTATTTAATCTGCAGCATGCTCAACTGGTTAGAAGATTATCAATCCTCTTCCTTATTGGCTCTGTTCCTGGGTCTCAGGTGTAATTTCCATCCGTCCTCACATGTGGTCACCAAAGGAGTCTGCCCTGAGACACTTGTGGTGCACTGGGGTCTGTCATGATGATCACAGGTGGTGGTACAGCTACTTGGAATGCTGGAACCATGATGGGGCCAATTATGAATAGGAGCCAGCAGCCATAGGAAGAAGAGATTTGGCCTTAATGGGATCCTTTTCTAGCCTGTGTTTGCAGGAGCATGAGTGGTACTTTTGCTGCTCTTTCTCTATTGCCTTGTAGTAGGTGTTAACAGGTGGGAAGGTGAGGGTGTATGAAGGTATTTGTACATCCTGAATGTGACACAGTACCTCTTCTTTGGCAGTTTGTGAATTCTCAGAGGGCATTCCCTGCTACACAACTATTCGTACCTGCTCTGTCGGGCCATTTCCACATAGTCAACAGCAGTCCTCTCCCAGGGTCCTTCGCAATCCCATGTTCCAGCTTCCAGACCTCATGCACACTGGCTGAACTGAATTGCAGTTTGGGCCATATAGGGCCAAGACACACATTGTGTGACTCTCGCTCTATCCAAATTATATTTCATCAGCTGTTTTATCTTGTTTCCTTTCAGTCCAGAGTAATTTACCCTTTAGTGAAGGGGCTTGCCTCATTCTGGAAATCTCTTCCCTGCTTCTCCATCTCCCACTACAAGGCACAGGTTTTGTCTTGCTTCCTCTTATCCTCCTTCTCCCTTCTTAATTCTTTCTACCCAGGTATATCTTGAACCCATGTGGTGGGTTCCAGACACTCTGGTGACTAGAGTCTTCTGCTAGTATGTATCTGATGCTGTGGGAGAACTATTGTCCATGTAGTAATATTATTTGTGACCCTTTCATTAAGAGAGTTGCATTTCACATCTGCCTACAGTTCTGCCTTCTTGGAACTTCTCAGTTTGTCCTGGCAATTTCTGTTATTCTTTTTTCCATGACAGTAAAACAGGAAACATTAGTTGCCATGAATTAATCTGTTTGATGGGACGTTGCTTACATACACACGTAACTGGTACTACTTTAACTTCGAACATGCAATCAAGCATATTGTGTTGTTGTTGTTTTTCTTCCCCCCTTGGGAATTTCCCTTAATGAGTAATTGTCATCAGCATGAAGAAATGCAGAACTTTCCACATAAAATATAATAGCATAATTGGGCTCAAAAAGTCAGCACTTGAATATATCTAGCTATTTGTGACGTTCCTGACATTTTCCCAGAGTACAGATGACTGATTTCGGATCTTGAAGTGTAACTCCATTCAATGGCTATCAAAGGTCAGAGACTGCCATGGGCATAATTTAATTCATGTAGAATAAGATGGCAAGTTCTTGGGAAATTACCAGTTGGTACTTGACTACTTGAAAAAGAGAGAAAACGGCAACAGCAAAAATGAACAAAAAATAAAATAAGAAATAAACACAGAACTATGTAGTTAATTACTTAATCATAAGAGGTACACGTGAGTTGATGTTTGTATCATAGAATAACCAAGGAGACAACATATATATGTATAATCATATATAATCATCTATATTTGCTTAACTGTCTCTGCTAATGACTTGCACACTGCAAATCACACACACAAATCAAAAAAAAAAAAAAAAAAAATTTTATAAAATTTTTAGAGATATATGTCTCCTGGGAAACATGTATGCTAGTGAAGGTGCAGCAGTTAGAACTGGACATGGGGCAATGAGCTGATTCAAAATTGGGAAAGGAACAATTCAAAGCTTTGTGTTGTTGTCCTGCTTATTTAACTTCTGTGCAGAGAATATTATGAAAAAAAAAAGCTAGATGAAGCTCAAGTTAGAAACAAAATTTATGTGGGAGATATGAATAACCTTAGTAACTCCAATGACAACACCATAATAACAGAAGGAAAATAGTAAGTAAGGTGCGTCTCGATGTAAGTATTACATTTCAAGTGTAGACATCTGAAGTGAGAGTGTCCTATGTAAAAGATTAAATTCTCAGTTTCACATGAGATAGTCCAGATGCAGATTTCAGAATGTGAAACATAAAATTCTCTATTATTCACATATACAAATCTGGAGAACATATTTCCAACTTAAAATACAGAATTCTCTGTATATCATACGTGAAAGTATGGACACAAAATATTCTGTAGGAAATGTGGAAATTTTTACATTAGAGTTATGAAAATCTGGATGCAGATTCTTTGACAGGAAAGAAAAATAATTATCTATGTCACATATCACAACATGGTCACATGAAAAATGGAATTTTTTCACATCTGTAATTTGAAAACGTTTGTGAAGTCTTTCCTTCATGAAATACTGAATACTGTCTAACATTTGAAAAACCTGTGTTAATTTTTGTACAAGAAATATAGAATTTGCCCACAGATTTCATGCATGAGCTCTCAAATTCTCTATATTTCCATCAAGAAAGTTTGAATTAAAGTTTTCAGATATGAGATTTGAAATGCTGTCTCTTTCACATCTGATAATCTGGGGAGAAATGTTCTCATATGAAATATGAATTCTCAAATTTTCACATGTGAAACATTTTCCAGATTCATACACAAGAAAGATAAATTTACATGATTCAGAAATTAAGGTCTGAGCTAAATGGAAGACATCAAAGAGCTATATATATATCATGTATTTCCCAAAAAACATATAGAGTTTTCTGTATTTCTTTGATGAAAAGCTGGATGAAGATTTCCCTACATGAAATAGGGAATTAATTATTTTACACATTTAAAATAAAAACCCTTATGATTTATACAGCAGAAGTGATAAATAGATACAGGGGATTGTATCTGATTGATGAGTGCCTGGAGAACTATGGATGGAGGTTTGTGATATTGTATAGGAAGCAGAGATCAAGAAAATCTGCATGGAAAAGAAATGCAAAATGGTAAAGTTACCAGGCCTCAAAAAGAGCTGAGAAGAGCAGTGAAACTAAACGAAAAGGGAAAAAGGAAAGCTATACACATTTGGATGCAGTAAAGAATAGTAAAAAGAGATAAAACCTACCACAGTCATCAAAGCCAATAAATAAAGGAAATAAATAGAACTGGAAAGCTTACTGATCTCATCAAGAAAATCAGAGATACCAAGGGAAATTTTCATGCAAAGATGGACACAATAAAGGACAGAAATGTTACAGACGTAACAGAAGCAGAAGCTATTAAGAAGAGGTGGGAAGAATAAACAGATGAACTATGCCCAAAGGATCTTCATGACCCAGTTAAGCATGATGGTTCAATCATTCACCTAGGGCCAGACGTCCTGTAATACAAAGTCTAGGGGGACTTAGGAAGCATACTTACAACCAAAGCTCATGGAGGTGATGGAATTCAGTTGAGATATTTCAAATTCTAAAAGAAGATGCTGTGAGTGTGCTGCCCTCCATATGCCAGCAAATTTGGGAGACTCAGCTGTGGCCAGAGGAATAGAAATGGTCAGTTTTCATTCCAACTGCCAAAAAAAAGGCAATCCAAAGAATGTCCACACAACCGCTTAATTGCACAGATCTCACACAGTCGTGGAGAAGGCAATGGCAACCCACTCCAGTACTCTTGCCCGGAAAATCCCATGGATGGAGGAGCCTGGTAGGCTTCAGTCCATGGGGTCACAAAGAGTCAGACACGACTGAGTGACTTCACTTTTACTTTACCCTTTCATGCATTGGAGAAGGAAATGGAAACCCCTTCCAGTGTTCTTGCCTGGAGAAACCCAGGGACAGCAGAGCCTGGTGGGCTGCTTTCTATGGGGTCGCACAGAGTCGGACACGACTGACAGGACTTAGCGGCAGGAGCAGCAGCACACAGTTGCAAAGAACTGCTCAAAATTCCCCAAGCCAGGCTTCAACGGAATGTGAACCATGAGCTTCCAGATGTTCAAGCTGGGTTTATAAAGGGCAGGGGAATCCGAGATTAAATTGTCAGCACCCGTTGTGTCCTCCAAAAAGCAAGATAACTCCAGGAAAGCATCTACTCCTATTTGACTATGCCAAAGAGTTTGTTGACACAACAAAATGACACGAGAGAAAAATCACATCAAAACGTGAAACATTCTTCAAAACACAGGAATGCATGCTTCCCAAGAAATCGTACATCCATGTAAATATAATAAATATTTATCAAGTTGGAAAATTTTCTCAGGAAGTAGGAAAGGTGAATTATGACAGTAGTGCAGGTTATAGAATGTTGTTGAGTAATGTGTAGAGCATTTGATTGGTTATTACATTTCTTTATTGATAATTCAGTAAGCACTTAAAATGTGTCATTGGCAGGCTCTATGTTTCAGCTGATGTGAAAGATACATTGAAGACCTGATATCTGTGCTCTCCTTCGTTGGAGGGCAAACAGAAGTTCCCTCCAATCCGAAGAAAGAGTTGAGACAAAGTTGTGAGAAAGGGCTTAGCATGATTGAAAATAATTTCCATGACTGTCCCTTCAGAACCACAGTATAAGAGAAAGATAATGAAATTACCAAGGAAAACAGATACCGAGTCTTTCAAGAAGTTTTTAACCACACTGATGTGCTGCAGTCACCACCAGGAATTTATTCTGTCTCTGTGGCGACAGATAAGCAATGTCTAAACATGCATTTGGAATTATAGGGTGGAATCTTGGTGTCAGGAAATAAAGACAGGCCTTAAGGACAGCAGAGCAAAAATGACCCTATAGAATACCGCTTGTAAAGTACACATCGTGTGCTGCCCATGGACCAGTCACTAATTATGTCATGTTTTCTTTGTTATCACTGTGATGGCATAATTGTGATCCAGACTTTGGACATGCTACATACCATATCTACATTTTCAAGGACAGAATGAATTTCTATAATGAAATCAATCTGCTGTCTAACCTTTTAAGACTCTACCGGTAACTAATAGAATATGATATGTGAATGCACTAAAGTTCATACTGTGTATTTTCATTTTTCTAATTTTATTTGCATCTCTTCCTTCACCCATACCATCCTAATTTAGACACCCCTTCATTTCAGCAGAGACGATTTCAGAAATCACTTTACATCCATTACCTCTTTTCCCTTTGTTCTCATTTTCTTGCTTACAGATATTATATCAGGTGTCATTTACCAAGGATGAATAATGAATGTTTTCTTGAACTGAAGAGTTTATAGAACTGTGCAGTACTCTTCTTTGTTTGAAAATAGAAAATGAAACTATGAAGATGAACATGTAAATTTATTGTTCAAATACAAGAATTGTAGCTATTTGTTGACATCTCCGAACATAAATTTCAATCTTCTTTAGGCTCCATAATCTGACACGTATTTGATAGGTCAGTTTTAATTAGCATGGTTTTCATATAATGATGATTGTTGATGAGTTTGCTTGAAAGAGAGGAGGCAGATGTATAAGCAATCGTTGGCACTGAGAACCATGAGTTGCCTCTCTCTTGCAGGTTAGGAAAAGGACTGTCACGGGCTGACATATCGCTATGCCTGTCTGGAAATTTAGAAGGTTCCACCATCAGTCCAGAATAACTGCTCTGTAATGGAGATACGATGTGGTTCTGAGTAGTAGATATAGTTGTAGTAGCAAAGTCCTCAACGTGACCATTTACTTGAGTGTAGCTGCTATGTGAGTGCCAGTTAAAAATGCTCAACCTTTTAAAAACATCAGGTTGATCTACCACAATCTGGTCTGTTTGCCTAACTGATATTGCTAATGGGGTAGATAAGTCACATGGAGATAGGGCACTTGTATTGGCGACTATCTGGCTAGTATGAGGCTTTTGTATGAAAGGCACACTTGAACTTCTGGAGGCTGAAAATGTGCTCTCTCCACTCGTTTCTGGAAGAAATTCAGAGTTAGGATCATCTTTTTTGACACTTGCTTTAGCATGCTTCTTGTTATTTTGAACTAATGAAGATACTGGAGACACATTGTTAATTCCAACTCTTCTTTGCATTCTTACTAAAAGCTGAGGATGGCTTCTTTTGAAATTTGGATTATAGTAGGTCTGTAACTAAAATCAAAGGATTAAATCATTTAGTTTCTTTATGAGCCAAGGTAAAACCAGCAAACAAAGCTAAGTTATAAAAATGTATTCCTTTAATGGAACCAATTAAATAACATCAAATAAAATACCTCTGTTAGTAAGTTTTAACAGGTAACATGTTAGAAAGAATATGCTCAACTAAAAATATGTTGTATATATACAGTAAATACCACTTTAAGTAGCTTCAGAACTTGTGTCTGGTTTCAAGTTGCTAGGAAATTTTGCTAAACATCCAATATTCTAACCTCCAGCTGTTTTCAACTTAAAAAAAAAAAAAAAAAAACAACTTTTTCAACAGTTTGTTATCTCAAGTTTAAATTCGTTTTAGCTACATATGCGAACATGCTTTCTAGGTCACATGATTTAATCTTACATATTGCCAATAAGTGAAAATTTTGGAATACCTTACTCAAAAGAGAGATGTTTTCTTCTTCCAGAAAGACAGGTAGTGAAGCAGATCTTTGAACAGCTTGTCTCTTTTTACTAAATCCGTAAAGGTTAAGCTGTCGAATTAAACTTTTCATACTCTTGGTTTCAAATATTCTGAAAGGCTCCTTTCTTTCCAAGACTTCTTTCTTAAAGAGGTCTTCATTGATCACTATACAAGTTCCTGTCTCATCCCACCAAATAGATTCAAACTGATCACTTTCAACTATATTCCAAAGTTTTTGTGGAAATTTGAGTGAAAGAAAACCATTCACATCATCTGTTTCAGAGACAGAATATGTGTAGTGTGTCCTTTTGATCACAAGATCCTCAGACAAAACCTGAAAAGCCTATGCTTCAATCATAGATCTCAAAACTGAGTCCCCAGTTGTATAATCATACAAAAACGATCTAATCGAGGTTTCTGAACCAGTGGATTCATCTTTAGGAGGCCCATCTTGAATTTCTGAAGAAATATGTGCCATCTCAGAGAAATTTTTCTTCAGATATTTTTATCATTTGTCTGGCTTTACACACTGCAACTTCAAATGATGTTTGGCTGGCCTAAGAGAGAAACTCTTTAGACCATCACAGAGGTCCTCCCAGTCAAAAAGCTGTGACATCACAAAATCACTGGTCTCCTCGCAGTCGAAGGTTAGCTGTGACATCATAAAGTCTCTGGTCTCCTAGCAATTGAAGGGTAATGTTCAACCAATGTTTACTTCAACATCAGCTTAAAATACAGACTGCTTACAGAAATAGTAACCAAAACCATGAAGCATGAAATTTTTTTTTTTTTTTGATTGCTGTGTTTGGGGTGGCCTTTCTCTTTCTGGCAGTTTGTGGTTCCTCTTTATTGTGGAGGTTCCTTCCTGTGGGTGGGGTTGGACGAGTGGAATGTCAAGGTTTCCTGGTCAGGGAAGCTTGCGTCAGTGTTCTGGTGGGAGGAGCTGCATCTCTTCTCTCTGGAGTACAATGAAGTGTCCAGTAGTGAGTTTTGAGATGTCTATGGGTTTTCTGTTTCGGCAGCCTGTATATTGAAGCTCCAGTCTATGTTCCTGTATTGCTGGAGAATTTGCGTGGTATGTCTTGCTCTGGAACTTATTGGCTCTTGGGTGGTACCTGGTTTCAATGTAGGTATGGAGGTTTTTGGATGATTTCCTTTTTATAAAACAAATTTCTTTATTTTCATTGGAGCTTAATTACTTTACATTATTGTATTGGTTTTGCCATACATCGCAGGTATCCGCTACAGGTATACACTTGTTCCCCTCCCTGAACCCCTTTCCTCCTCCCAACCTGTACTGTCCCTCTGGGTCCATTATCATGCATTGAACCTGGGCTGGTGCCTCATTTCATATATGATATTATACATGTTTCAATGTCATTCTCCCAAATCATCCCACCCTCTCCCTCTCCCACAGAGTCCAAAAGACTGTTATATACATCTATGTCGTTTTTGCTGTCTTGCATACAGGGTTATTGAAAAATCACATCAATAAATCTACTTTGGTTCTGAAATAAAATTGATTTATCATCCTTCTATACACACATTCTTAATATTCAGTACTGTTACCCTAGCAAACTTGGTCTACTTGCTTCTGTGCAAAACAATTTATGAATTGACTGTGGATTTCAGTGGAAAAAAAAAAAAAATGTGCTTATTGTAGGACCGATCAAGGTGTCTTATCAGCTGTGCTTCAAAGACCCAAATCCCCAAGTACTTTCAGGGGAAATATTTTAATGACTGAATGAGGGTGGAACATGGGGTCTGTGATCAATATTGGGACATTCTACTAATGGCCTATTACTGAGGATATTGGGAGTCCACATCATCGACCGTCTACTTCCAACTCTGTACTTAAATTTCAGCCTGGTTTGGGCTTTAACATCTCTAAAATTTTTTACAAGATATTGCTCAGAATGTTATCGATGGCCCTTGCTGCTGCTGCTGCTAATTCGCTTCAGTTGTGTCTGACTCTGTGCGACCTCAGAGATGGCAGCCCACCAGGCTCCCACTTCCCTGGGATTCTCCAGGCAAGAACACTGGAGTGGGTTACCATTTCCTTCTCCACCATGGCCCTTGATGAGGGACTAAAGCCTTTGAATTTGCTTAGTGGNAAACATTTGAAAATTGTTATATATTTATTAAAAGGAGATAGGTGAATGATATAAAAGTGTCCTCATATTTTACATAAATGAATTAAAAGCCATTGCACTTTTTTATACACACAATAATGCATAGACAGGTGCATATATGTATATATGTCAAAATATAATTTTGGGCAACTTTATTTAAGTGATCAAACTCATTACTAGCTCCCAAGATCTTAAATAAACTGTTTGGGAAGCCCTACATTACTTAATATCTTTCAGGCTGAATCATTAAGATCCTGTTGCTGAAAAGCTCTCCTTTAATCTAGCTCATTTTCCACTATTCTTTCTGTAATAAGAGGTAGGGCTCATACTTATGAGGACAGCTTGAACCCAGAAAATTGCAACTCTAATTTATTTAGAGATATTGTTCAAAAAATGGTGTTGTTCTCCTCACGTTGGGCATAATTTTATTTTATGTATTTTTAATATAAATTTATTTTAATAGTAGTCTAATTGCTTTGTAATATTGTACTGATTTTGCCATACATAAACATGGATCTGCCACGGGTGTACACGTTTTCCCTCTCCTGAAAGACCCTGCTACCTCCCTCCTCAAACCATTCCTCATGGTTATCCCAGTGCCCCAGCCCCGAGAATCCTGTATCACGCATCAAACCTGGTCTGGCAATTCGCTTGACAAATAATATTCTACATGTTTCAATGCCGTTATCCCAAATCATCCCACCCTCGCCCTCTGTCACAGGTCCAAAAGACTGTTCTATATATCAGTCTATTTTGCTATCTCACATGCAGGTTTATCATTACCGTCTTTCTAAACTCCACATATATGCATTAGTTTACTCTATTGGTGTTTTTCTTTCTAGCTAACTTCACTCTGTATAATAGGCTTCAGTTTCATCCACTTCACTAGAACTGATTGAAAGGAATCCTTTTATTGGCTGAGTAATACTCCATTGTGTATATGTACAACAGCTTTCTTATGCATTCATCTGCTGATGGACATATAGGTTGCATCCATGCCCTGGCTATTAGAAACAGTGCTGTTATGAACATTGGGGTACACGTGTCTCTTTCAATTCTGGTTTCCTCGGTGTATATGCCCAACAGTGGAATTGCTGGGTCGTATGGCAGGTCTATTTATAGCTTTTGTTTGTTTGATTTTTAAGGAATCTCCACAGTGTTCTCCATAGTCGCTGTACTAGTTCGCAATCCCACTAACAGTGTAAGAGGGCTCCCTTTTCTCCTCACCCTCTCCAGCAATTATTTCTTGTAGACTTTTGGATAGCAGCCATTCTGACTGGCATAAAATGGTACCTCATTATAGTTTTTATTTGCATTTCTCTGACAATGAGTGATGTTGAACATCTTTTCATGTGTTGGTTAGCCATCCGTATGTCCTCTTTGGAGAAATTTTGTTTAGTCCTTTGGCCTATTTTATCATGGGGTCATTTATTTTACTGGAATTGAGGTTCAGGAGTTTCTTGTATATTTTTGAGATTAATTCTTTGTCAGTTGCTTCAGTTCAGTTCACTTCAGTTCAGTTCAGTCATGTGTGACTTTTTGAGACCCATAAATTGCAGCACTCCAGGACTCCCTGTCCATCACCAACTCCCAGAGTTCACAGAAACTCATATCCATCGAGTCAGTGATGCCATCCAGTCATCTCATCCTCTGTCGTCCCCTTCTCCTGACTCCAATCCCTCCCAGCTTCAGAGTTTTTCCAATGAGTCAACTCTTCACATGAGGTGGCCAAAGTACTGCACTTTCAGCTTTAGCATCATTCCTTTCAAAGTATGCCCAGGGCTGATCTCCTTTCAGAATGGACTGCTTGGATCTCCTTGCTGTCCAAGGGACTCTCAAGAGTCTTTTCCAGCACTACAGTTCAAAAGCATCAATTCGTCAGTGCTCAGCTTTCTTCACAGTCCAACTCTCATATTCATACACGACTACTGGAAAAACCATAATCTTGACTAGACAGAACTTTGTTGGCGAAATGATGTCTCTGCTTTTCTATATGCTATCCAGGTTGGTCATAACTTTCCTTACATAGGGTAACCGTCTTTTAATTTCATGGCTGCAATCAATATCTGCAGTGATTTTGGAGCCCAAAAATTAAGACTGATGCTTTTTCCACTATTTCCCTATCTATTTTCCAAGAAGTCATGGGACCAGATGCCATGATCTTCATTTTCTGAATTTTGAGCTTTCAGCCAACATTTTCACTCTCCTCTTTCAGTTTAATCAGGAGGTTTTTTAGTTCCTCTTAACTTTCTGCCATGAAGGTGGCATCGTTTATATATCTGAGATTATTGATATGTCTCCTGGCATTCTTCGTTCCAGCTTGTACTTCCTCCAGTCCAGCGTTTCTAATGCTGTACTCTGCATATAAATTAAACAAACAGAGTGACAACATATAGCCTTGATGGGCTCCTTTTCCTATTTGGAACCAGTCTGTAGTTCCATGTCCTGTTCTAACTGTTGCTTCCTGGCCTGCATATAGGTTTCTCAAGTGGCAGGTAAGGTGGTCTGGTATTCCCGTCTCTCTCAGAATTTTCCACAGTTTATTGTGAATCACATAGTCAAAGACTTTGACATAGTCAATAAAGCAGAAATAGATGTTATTCTGGAACTCTCTTGCTTTGTCAATGATCCAGCAGATATTGGCATTTTGATCCCTGGTTTCTCTGACTTTTTTAAAACCTGCTCAAACATCTGGGAGTTTTGGTTCATGTATTAATGACACATGGCTTGGAGAATTTTAAGCATTACTTTACTAGCATGTGAGATAAATGCCATTGAGTGGTGATTAGCATTCTTTGGCACTGCCTTTCTTTGGGATTGGAATGAAAACTGACCTTTTCCAGTCCTTTAGCTACTCCTGAGTTTTCCAAATATGCTGGCATATTGAGTGAAGCAATTTTACAGCATCATTGAAAGGGGGCAAAACCTCTAAACAGACATTTCTTTAAAAAAGACATGCAGATAGCTAACAAACACATGAAATATGCTTAAAATCATTCATTATTAGAGAAACAACAATTAAAATTTAATGTGTAGTCATATCACACTCTTCAGAGTGGCCATCACCAGAAATCCTACAAGCACGAAATCCTGGGGAGGGTGTGGAGAAAAGTTAACCCTAATGCACTGTTGTTGGTACCACAAACTGGTACAACCTGTTTTCAAACAGTTTGGAGATTCCTTGAGAAACTTGGACTAGAACTGTCATAAGACTGAGCAACCCCACTTCTTGGTATATAACCAGAGGGAATTAGAATCACAAGAGTCACATGTACCCCAATGTTTATTACAATTCTCTTTATGAAAGCTATGACATGGAAGTAATCTAGATGCACATCAGCAGATGAATATATAAGGAAGTTTGGTATATATCCAAATGGAATATTACTTAGCTACAGAAAGGCATATATTTGTGTCACTTTTAATGAGGCAGTTCAACCTGCAGCCTATTATTCAGAGTATAAAAAAGTTAGAAAGAGAGAAGCAAATATTGTTTATTAATGCCTATAAATGGGATTTAGGGAGACAATAACAATGATCTTGCATGGAGGCTAGTAAAGAAGATCCACATATAAAGAACAGACTCAGACTCAATGGGAGATTTCAAGGATGGGATGATTTGAGAAAATAACACTGTAACAGATATATTACCATATATAAAAGAGATGACCAGTGCAAGTTCAATGCTTGAAAGAAGAATCCTCTCTTGTGCTGTGGAAGAACCTAGAAGCATTGGGTAACAAGGGAGGTTTGAGTTGTGTTCAGGATAGGGGGTCATATGTATCCATGTGGCTGATTCATGTTGATGTACGTGTCAAAAACCATCACAGTAATACACAGTAATTCTATTCCAATTAAAATAAATCATTTTTAAAAAAAAATATGAAGAAAAAAAAATGCGTTCAGAAACAGCAGGGACATGCTCCAGAATACAACCTCAACAGTTGTTTCATATCTATTCAAGAAAGTGGGCTTAGGAGGGGCAGAACATGTGTGCTGGTATAAAAGCTGAGTCAAAGAAGATAAGCTTGAGATTGTAACTATGTAGTTGCAGCATGACCTCAGTATCATAGTCTAAGTAGTGGAAGATACATGTGGCAGAATGCAAGCTTGGTAGACCGGCATGCCTGCTCTGGAGCGTAGGCTCAGTAGGAGTTAAATGCATGCACTTGAGCATCCTTTCAGGAGTGACGGTACATGTGTCTCAGAGTGAAGATAAATAGGTGCAGCAAAAGTGCTCTAAAATGGTGGATGAATACTTGTAAGAAGGAAGGTTCAGAGTGGAAGCTTGGTATTTGCTATAGACTTAGACTTAAATTGAAGTAAGTATGGAAGACCACTAGATTATTCAGGTATGACCTAAATCAGATCCCTTATGATTATACAGTGGACATGAGAAAATATTTAAGAGACTAGGTATGATAGAGTGTCTGAAGAACTACATATGCATGTTCATGAAATTGTACAGGAGGCAGTGATCAAGACCATCCCCAAGAAAATGAATGCAAAAAGGCAAAATGGTTGCCTGAGGAGGCCCTATAAATAATTAACAAAAAGAAGAGAAGCAAAAGGCAAAGGAGAAAAGGGAAGATATACCCACATGAATACAGTGTATGAAAGAATAGCAAAGAGAGATAAGAAAACGTTCCTCAGTGATGAATGCAAAAAATAGAGAAAAACAATAGAATGGGAAAGACTAGAGATCTTTTCAAGAAAATTAGAGATACCAAGGGAACATTTCATGCAAAGATGGACACAATAAAGGACAGAAATTTTATGGACCTAACAGAAGCAGAAGATATTAAGAAGAGGTAGCAATAATCTATACAGAAAAGATTGAAGAACTATACAGAAAAGATTGAAGAACTATACAGAAAAGATCTTCATGATCCAGATAACCATGATGATGTGATCACTCACCTAGAGCCAAACATCCCGGAATGTGAAGTCAAGTGGGCCCTAGGAAGCATCAATAGAAGCAAAGCTAGTGGAGATAAGGAACTCCAGTTGAGTGATTTAAAATCCTAATAGATAGTGCTGTGAAAGTGCTGAACCCAATATGCCAGCAACTTTGGAAAACTCAGCAGTGGCAAGACTGGAAAAGATCAGCTGTTCAAGTATATGTATTTTAGAGCTTGTTCTCTGTACCGGTGAAATGTGCTCCACAAAGAGTTAGACAGGACTGAAGCAATCCTGTGCAAAGAGCTGCATTTTTTTTTTTTTAAGCTGTGGCAGCTTTTTTTCAATGAGAGTTAACTGCGAAGGTGGAGCAGCTGCTTGGCTTTGAGGGACCCAGGTGGTGTCAAGTGTGCCATTTGCAGGGACACAGACTGACTACACCACAGGAGTTATGACCCTATCAGGGTTTTTTTTTTTTTTTTTTTTTTTAGCTTCTTGTATCTGTTGATCAGAAGGTCTCTTTGGCCAGTCTTTCTCCCTAGTTCCACCCATTCAGGCATTTAGAAGGCTTCCTTGCCTGGGATCCTTCTCTGTTGTTCAGAGTGTCAGCACATAGAGAGACCTCCCTGGCTGAGGTCCTACTCTGTAGATCAGTGCATTTGACACTTAAAGGAGCATCCTGAATGGGGTTCTACTCTAGTATGGTGCATCAGGCACTTAAAGGAGCATACTGGGTGGTGTCCTGCTCTGCATTTCAGTGTGTTCAGCATTTCATGGGTCAGCCTTATTATTGTAGTAACTGCTAATGCTAGCCTGTGGGGAGAGAGAGGCTATGGTGATTGCTCCACCCCCTACATGTGACTAAGTGATATTGCCTTGCTTCCATGGCTGCCTGGCTTTCCTCCAAAGACATACCGTACCATAGTCTCCTCCCTCACACCCTCTTTCTCCATCTCTCTCAGTAAACAGCAGCCCTAGAGCCGGAATTGCCCCAGAATCCTAACTTCCAGCTCCCAGCCACTGTGCCTTTCAGGGGACACATGTCCTTGTCTGGGGTATGTACATCTGTAGCAAAGACTCTCTGATTCTCATTTCATCTAGGTTTCCACAGATAAGCTGTTTCACTCTCAGTTTTAAATGTTTATTCTACGAATCAGACAATTGACCCAATGTGGGATTGGACCTCTGCTTCAGTTCCTTCGCCCACTCAGGGCAGATCCAGTCCTACTAACACTCCTGGTTTTTTCCCCCAGTTCTTCCATCCTACTGAGTTTTGTGTGGTTCTATATATTCTTTCCACTTGTCAGGTACTCCTGTCTACTTTCAGGTAATGTTCTGATTACTCTTCTGTGTCTGACGGTGTATGCCTGATGTAACCATGGAGACATGTACTCCACATCCACCTACAGCTCCACCGTCTTGTTCTCATGAGAGTTTTAGAGCACAGAATCCACAGTAGTAGTAGATGTGCTATAAAATGTGAGTTCAGATACACTCTTGAGGGCAAGCTCAGTGATTTTAGCACAGCTGATCTAAAGCATAGATTTAGTGTTGGTGAGACAGATGCTTCATATGTTAAGAAAATTATTTATGGTGCCAATTCTAGAGCACAAGATCAGTGGTTGTGTACTATTTCCTGTAGAATGCAAGTTTA
>SJYQ01016312.1:0-31914 GCA_006410935.1 Redunca redunca | reverse complement strand
TTTTTTTTTTGATTGCTGTGTTTGGGGTGGCCTTTCTCTTTCTGGCAGTTTGTGGTTCCTCTTTATTGTGAAGGTTCCTCCCTGTGGGTGGGGTTGGAAGAGTGGCTTTTCAAGTTTTCCTGGTTAGGGAAGTTGTGTCAGTGTTCTGGTGGGTGGAGCTGTGTCCCTTCTCTCTGGAGTACAATGAAGTGTCCAGTAGTGAGTTTTGAGATGTCTATGGGTTTGTTGTTTGAGCAGCCTGTATATTGAAGCTCCAGTCTATGTTCCTGTGTAGCTGGAGAATTTGTGTGGTATGTCTTGCTCTGGAACTTATTGGCTCTTGGGTGGTGCTTGGTTTCAATGTAGGCATGGAGGTTTTAGGATGATTTTCTTTAAAAAAAAAATAAATTTATTTTATTTGGAAGTTAATTATATTATTGTAGTGGTTTTGCCATACATCAACATGTATCCACCACAGTGATACACGTGTTCCCCTTCCTGAACCCCTTCCCTCCTCCCAACCTGTACCATCTCTCTGGGTCCATTATCATGCATTGAACCTGGGCTGGTGACTTGTTTCATATATGATATTATACATGTTTCAATGCCATTCTCCCAAATCATCCCACCTTCTCCCTCTCCCACAGAGTCCAAAAGACTGTTCTATACATCTATGTCTCTTTTGCTGTCTTGCATACAGGGTTATTGAAAAATCACATCAATAAATCTACTTTGTTTCTGAATTAAAAGTGATTTATCATCCTTCTATACACACATTCTTAATACTCGGTACTGTTACCCTAGCAAACTTGGTCTACTTGCTTCTGTGCAAAACAATTTATGAACTGACTGTGGGTTTCAGTGGGAAAAAAAAAAAAAAAAAGTGCTTATTGTAGGACCGAGCAAGGTGTCTTAGTAGCTGGTGCTTCAAAGGCCCAAATCCCCAAATACTTTCAGGGGAAATATTTTAATGACTGAGTGAGGGTGGAACATGGGGTCTGTGATCAACATTGGGACATTCTACTAATGGCCTATTACTGAGGATATTGGGAGTCCACATCATCAACCGTCTAGTTCCAACTATATACTTAAATTTCAGCCTGGTTTGGGCTTTAGCATCTCTAAAACTTTTCACAGAATATTTCTCAGAATGTTATTGATATCCCTTGCTGCTGCTGCTGCTAATTCACTTCAGTTGTGTCTGACTCTGTGCGACCTCAGAGATGGCAGCCCACCAGGCTCCCACTTCCCTGAGATTCTCCAGGCAAGAACAATGGAGTGAGTTACCATTTCTTTCTCCACCATGGCCCTTGAGGACGGACTAAAGACCCTTGAATTTGCTTAATGGCTAAATCACTATTATTCTCTATTGCTTGATTATTTTCCTTAATTTCTGTCTTTTCTAGCTTCTCTGATTAAAATTCCTTTTGAACATGAGGAGGTCTACAATCTCCTAACTCTCTCTCTTGATTTTCATACTTTTCAGTCTTAAGAAGGGACTGCTTCATATACAAAAGGAAAAAAAAAAAAGTTTGGACTTAGAGCTCGATCATAAATGTGACAGAAAATCTCACTGCATGTTCAGTTTCTTTTTCAGGTTTCCTAGCTCTTGGAGTAATTGCTTTACAATATTGCATTGATTTTGCCATACATTAACATGGATCTGCCATGGGTGTACACGTGTTCTCTCTCCTGAAACACCCTGCTACCTCCCTCCTCAAACCATTCCTCGTGGTTATCCGAGTGCACCAGCCCTGAGAATCCTGTATCACGCATCGAACTTGGTCTGGCGACTCGTTTGACAAATAATATTCTACATGTTTCAATGCTGTTATCCCAAATCATCCCACCCTCGCCCTCTGTCACAGGTCCAAAAGACTGTTCTATACATCTGTGTCTATATTGCTATCTCACATGCAGGTTTATCATTACGATCTTTCTAGATTCCACATATATGCGTTAGTGTACTCTATTGGTGTTTTTCTTTCTGGCTAACTTCACTGTATAATAGGCTTCAGTTTCATCCACCTCACTAGAACTTTTGAAATGTATTCTTTTTAGTGGCTGAGTAATACTCCATTGTGTATATGTCCCACAGTTTCCTTATCCATTTGTCTGCTGATGTACATCTAGGTTGCATCCATGCCCTGGCTATTAGAAACAGTGCTGTGATGAACATTGGAGTACACGTGTCTCTTTCAATTCTGGTTTCCTCGGTGTATATGCCCAACAGTGGAATTGCTGGGTCCTATGGCAGTTCTATTTACATTTTTTCTTTGTTTGTTTTTGTTTCTTTGTTTTTGTTTGTTTGTTTGTTTGTTTTTTAAGGAATCTCCACAGTGTTCTCCATAGTGGCTGTACTAGTTTGCAATCCCACTAACAGTGTAAGAGGGCTCTTTTTTCTCCTCACCCTCTCCAGCATTTATTGCTTGTAGACTTTTGGATAGCAGCCATTCTTATTGGTATAAAATGGTACCTCATTATAGTTTTGATTTCCATTTCTCTGATATGAGTGATGTTGAGCATCTTTCCATGTGTTTGTTAGTCATCTGAATGTCATCTTTGGAGAAATGTTTGTTTAGTCCTTTGGCCTATTTTATCATGAGGTCGTTTATTTTCCTGGAATTGAGGTTCAGGAGTTTCTTGTATATTTTTGAGATTAATTCTTTGTCAGTTGCTTCAGTTCAGTTCACTTCAGTTCAGTTCAGTCGTGTGTGACTTTTTGAGACCCCATAAATTGCAGCACTCCAGGACTCCCTGTCCATCACCAACTCTCAGAGTTCACACAAACTCATGTCCATCGAGTCAGTGATGCCATCCAGTCATCTCATCCTCTGTTGTCCCCTTCTCCTGCTTCCAATCCCTCCGAGCTTCAGAGGTTTTCCAATAAGCCAGCTCTTCACATGAGGTGGCCAAAGTACTGCACTTTCAGCTTTAGCATCATTCCTTTCAAAGTACGGCCAGAGCTGATCTCCTTCTGTATGGACTTATTGGATTTCCTTGCAGTCCAAGGGACTCTCAAGAGTCGTTTCCAACACTAGAGTTCAAAAGCATCAATTCTTCAGTGCTCAGCTTTCTTCACAGTCCAACTCTCATATACATACACAACTACTGGAAAAACCATAGTCTTGACTAGACTTGACTAGAACTTTGTTGGCAAACTAATGTCTCTGCTTTTCAATATGCTATCCAGGTTGGTCATAATTTTCCTTATATAGGGTAAGTGTCTTTTAATTTCATGGCTGCAATCAATATCTGCAGTGATTTTGGAGCCCAAAAATAAAGTCTGACACTGTTTCCACTATTTCCCCATCTACTTCCCATGAAGACATGGGACCAGATGCCATGATCTTCGTTTTATGAATTTTGAGCTTTCATCCAACATTTTCACTCTCCTCTTTCAGTTTCATCAAGAGGCTTTTTAGGTCCTCTTCACTTTCTGCCATAAAGGTGGCGTCATCTACATATCTGAGATTATTGATATGTCTCCTAGCATTCTTCGTTCCAGCTTGTGCTTCTTCCAGTCCAGTGTTTCTCATGATGTACTCTGAATATAAATTAAACAAGCAGAGTGATAGTATATACCCTCGATGGACTCCTTTTCCAATTTGGAACCAGTCTGTAGTTCCATGTCCTGTTCTAACTGTTGCTTCCTCACCTGCATATATGTTTCTCAAGTAGCAGGTCAGATGGTCTGATATTCCCATCTCTTTCAGAATTTTCCACAGTTTATTGTGATCCACACAGTCAAAGACTTTGACATAGTCAATAAAGCAGAAATATATGTTATTCTGGAACTCTCTCGCTTTGTCAATGATCCAGCAGATGTTGGCATTTTGATCTCTGGTTATTCTGCGTTTTTTAAAACCAGCTCGAACATCTGGAAGTTTTGGTTCATGCATTACTGACACCTGGCTTGGAGAATTTTGAGCATTACTTTACTAGCGTGTGAGATGAATGCCATTGTGCGGTGATTAGCATTCTTTGGCACTGTCTTTCTTTGGGATTGGAATGAAAACTGACCTTTTCCAGTCCTTTAGCCACTGCTGAGTTTTCCAAATTTGCTGGCATATTGAGTGAAGCAATTTCACAGCATCATTAAAAGGGGACAAAACCTCTAAACAGACATTTCTTTAAAAAAGACATGCAGATGGCTAACAAACACATGAAATATGCTTAAAATCATTCATTATTAGATAAACAACAATTAAAATTTAATGTGCAGTCATAGCACACTTTTCAGAGTGGCCTTCACCAGAAATTCTACATGCACAAAATCCTGGAGAGGGTGTGGAGAAAAGTTAACACTAATACACTGTTGGTGGTACCACCAACTGGTACAGCCTGTTTGCAAAACAGTTTGGAGATTCCTTGAGAAACTTGGACTAGAACTGTCATATGACTGAGCAACCCCACTTCTTGGTATATACCCAGAGGGAATTAGAATCAAAAGAGACACATGTACCCCAATGTTTATTGCAATTCTCTTTATGAAAGCTATGACATGGAAGTAATCTAGATGCACATCAGCAGATGAATATATAAGGAATTTGTGGTATATATCCAAATGGAATATTGCTTAGCTACAGAAAGGCATATATTTGTGTCACTTTTAATGAGGCAGTTACCTGCAGCCTATTATTCAGAGTAAAAGAAAAGTTAGAAAGAGAGAGGCAAATATTGTTTATTAATGCATATAAATGGGATTTAGGAAGACAGTAACAATGATCCTGTGTGGAGACTAGTAAAGAAGATCCACATATAAAGAACAGACTCTTAGACTCAATGGGAGAGTTCAAGGATGGGATGATTTGAGAAAATAGCATTGTAACAGGTATATTACCATGTAATATAGGGATGACCAGTGCAAGCTCAATGCATTAAAGAAGAATCCAACACTTGCATGGGGTAACAAGGGAGGTTTGAGTTGTGTTCAGGATACGGGGACACAAGTATCCATGTGGCTCATTCATGTTGATGTATGTTTAAAAAAAAATCACAGTAATACACAGTAATTCTATTCCAATTAAAATAAATCATTTTTTAAAAGAAATATGAAGAAATAAAAAAATGCATTCAGAAATAGCAGGGACATGCTCCAGAATACAACCTCAACAGTTGTTTCATATCTATTAAAGAAAGTGTGCTTAGGAGGGGCAGAACATGTGTGCTGGTATAGAAGCTGAAAGTCAAAGAAGATAAGCTTGAGATTGCAACTATGTAGTTTCAGCACAACCTTAGTATCATAGTCTAAGTAGCGGAAGATGCATGTGGCAGAATGCAAGCTTGGTAGACCGGCATGCCTGCTCTGAAGGGTAAACTCAGTAGGAGTTAAATACATGCACTTGAGCATCCTTTCAGGAGTGATGGTACATGTGTCTCCAAGTGAAGATAAATAGGTGCAGCAAAAGTGCTCTAAAATGGTGAATGAATACTTGTAAGAAGGAAGGTTCAGAGTGGAAGCTCAGTATTTGCTATAGACTTAGAGTTAAATTGAAGTAAGTATGGAAGACCACTAGATTAGTCAGGTATGACCTAAATCAGATCCCTTATGATTATACAGTGGACATGAGAAAATATTTAAGAGACTAGGTATAATAGAGTGTCTGAAGAACTACATATGCATGTTCATGAAATTGTACAGGAGGCAGTGATCAAGACCATCCCCAGGAAAATGAATGCAAAAAGGCAAAATGGTTGTCTGAGGCGGCCTTACAAATAATTACAAAAAGAAGAGAAGCAGAAGACAAAGGAGAAAAGGGAAGATATACCCATATGAATACAGTGTTCCAAAGAATAGCAAAGAGAGATAAGAAAGCCTTCCTCAGTGATGAATGCAAAAAATAGAGAAAAACAATAGAATGGGAGAGACTAGAGATCTCTTCAAGAAAATTAGAGATACCAAGGGAACATTTCATGCAAAGATGGACACAATAAAGGACAGAAATTTTATGGACCTAACAGAAGCAGAAGATATTAAGAAGAGGTAGCAATAATCTATACAGAAAAGACTGAAGAACTATACAGAAAAGATCTTCATGATCCAGATAACTATAATGATGTGATCACTCACCTAGAGCCAAACATCCCAGAATGTGAAGTCAAGTGGGCCCTAGGAAGCATCAATAGAAACAAAGCTACTGGAGATATGGAACTCCAGTTGAGTAATTTCAAATCCTAATAGATAGTGCTGTGAAAGTGCTGAACCCAATATGCCAGCAACTTTGGAAAACTCAGCAGTGGCAAGACTGGAAAAGATCAGCTGTTTCAGTATATGTATTTTGACCTTTTTCTCTATAGCAGTGAAATGAGTTCCACAAAGAGATAGACAGGACTGAAGCAATTTTGTGCAAATAGTTACAAGATTTTTTTTTTTTTAACCTGTGGCAGCTTTTTTTCAGTGAGAGTTAATTGCGAAGGTGGAGCAGTTGCTTGGCTTTGAGGGACCCAGGTGGTGTCAAGTGTGCCGTTTGCAGGGACACAGACTGACTACACCACAGGAGTTATGGTCTTATCAGAGTCTTTTTTTTTTTTTTTTTTTTTGCTTCTTGTAGCTGGTGATCAGAAGACCTCTTTGACCAGTCTTTCTCCCTGGTTCCACCCATTCAGGCATTAAGGCTTTCTTGCCTGGAATCCTTCCTGTTGTTCAATGTGTCAGCACATAGAGATACCTCCCTGGCTGAGGTCCTACTCTGTAGATCAGTGCATTTGACACTTAAAGGAGCATCCTGAGTGAGGTTCTATTCTAATATGGTTCATCAGGCACTTAAAGGAGCACTTAAAGGTGGTGTCCTGCTCTGAATTTCAGTGTTTTCAGCATTTAATGGGTCAGCCTCATTGCTGTACTAAATGTTAATGCTAGCATGTGGGGAGAGAGAGGCTATGGTGATTGCTCCACACCCTGCATGTGACTCAGTGATATTGCCTTGCTTCCATGGCTGCCTGGTTTTCCTCCAAAAGCATACCCTACCACAGTCTCCTCCCTCACAACCCCTCTCTCCATCTCTCTCAGTAAACAGCAACCCTCACCCAGGAATTGCCCCAGAATCCCTAAAGTCCAGCTCCCAGCCACTGTGCCTTACAGGGGACACATGTCCTTGTCTGGGGTATGTATGGCTGCAGCAAGGACTCTCTGATTCTCATTGCATCTAGGTTTCCACAGATCAGTTGTTTCACTCTCAGCTTTAAATGTTTATTCTATGAATCAGACAATTGACCCAATGTGGGTTTGACCTCTGCTTCATTTCCTTCACCCACTCAGGGCAGATCCAGTCCTACTAACACTCCTGGTTTTACCCCCAGTTCTTTCATCCTACTGAGTTTTGTGTGGTTCTATATATTCTTTCCACTTGTCAGGTACTCCTGTCTACTTTCAGGTAATGTTCTGATTACTCTTCTGTGTCTGCAGGTGTATGCCTGATGTATCCATGGAGAGATGTACTCCACATCCACCTACAGCTCCACCATCTTGTTCTCTGTTCTCATGAGAGTTTTAGAGCACAGAATCCACAGTAGTAGTAGATGTGCTATAAAATGTGAGTTCAGACACACTCTTGAGGGCAAGCTCAGTGATTTTAGCACAGCTGATCTAAAGCATAGATTTAGTGTTGGCCAGACACATGCTTCAAATGTTAAGAAAATTATTTATGGTGCCGCTTCTAGAGCACAAGATCAGTGGTTGTGTAACATTTCCTGTAGAATGCAAGCTTAGTTGTGGAAAGAGGTATGCTCTGCAATGCAACTGAGCAGTTTTAGATATCTTGTGGTAGAGTACATGCTCAACAGTGGTAGGAACTGTGCTCTAGTGTGCATTCAGTAGTGGCTGTATGCATGTTGCTAGTGCCAATGGGATAGCTTCAGACAGCCTGTTCTAAAGTGCAAGCACACTAGTGGCAGATCGTGTGCTCCAGATTGCAAGCTAAGCAGTTTCAGTACTTCTATCCTAGAGCTGAGACACAGTAGTGATGTATGCAGGCACCAAAGTGACATCCTACTATTTGTGTCACACCTGTTCTAGAGCACATTCTTAGTAGTGGTGGGGAGAATCCTCAAAAGCACAATCTCAGGAGATGAAGCACGCATACTCTTAAGCAAAGATTCAGTATTTGGAGCATGCCTGCCCTAGATCACAGGTCTGTATTAACAGGGGTATGCCTAAAGTGTGTTTCACTGTTGAGATGCATGCTGAAGAGTTAAGTTCAGCAGATGCAGCATGCCTGCTCTACATGTGCTTCAAAATGTTGTCTCAGGAGTTCCAGTGCACTGGCTCAAGAGTGCAGACTCAGTAATTGAGGGACATGTTCACTTGAACGCTGGGTTTTTATTTTTGGTTGCATATCCAGAGATGAAATTCAGAAAATATGATACACTTGCTCTGCCACACAAGTTCAGTAGTGGAAAGAGAAGTCCTCAACAGTGCAAGCAGAAGGGTTGTGGAATATGTGTATTGTGACACATGATCAACTGAGGCAGGAAATATGAAGTATACCCCAGGTCTGTAGTGGTGGCACATCATCCATAGATGTACAGGTACACTACTCACAGCTTGCACAGTCTAGAGTGCTGGCTGACTAGCAGCAAAATGGCTGGTATAAAATGTCACTGTGGTAAATGTTGCACACATCTTCTAGAGCAATACCTCAAGGAAGTGACTTTATGCTTCATAATTCATGGTACTAGTGGTCACACAGTTGATCTAGAATGATGGTTCACTCGTGGGTATGCATATCCTATCATGGGTAGGATATGTGTTTTACAATGCAGCCTCCATTTTCTTGGAATAGGTCCTCCAGAGTGCAACCTCAGTAGTTGGGACACCTGGTATAGAGTACAGGAAGAATAGTGGGGGAAAATATGCAACAGAGGGCAAGCCAAGTCACTGGCAAATTACAGCTGCAGAGTGTAGGCTCACTAGTTTAAGCACACAGGCCATGGAGCAAGATTCGTAGCCGTGGAACTCATGCTCTATAAGGCAGGCTCAGCAGTGAATAAAACATTGTACCAGGGTACATAATCAGTAGCAGAAACATGAATGTTTTGTGGCCTGGGCTTACAAGTGGCAAGACTCATGCTTCAGAGTTCAAAATTAGTAATGGCCACACGCATGCTCTAGACCACATGCTCACTAGCTGTGCCATGCCTGCATAGTGTAAGGACTCAGAAGTGACAGGTGTGCTGTAGTATTAGGATTTATACTGCTGAGATGCATGATTCAGTGTGCAGTTGTGTAGTTTAGACATTCTTACTATACAGCATAGTCTCAGTAGTGTCAGAACATTGGCTCTTGAAGGCACACACAGTCATGATGGGAGATATGCTTCTGAGTAAACCTCAGTAGTGCAAAACACAAGATAAAATGTGTGCACTCTGTAGTCATGAGATCTGTACTTCCAGCTGCACTTTCAGTTACTGTGGTATGTGTGCAACTAGAGCATATTCTCAGCAGAGCCTGGATGCCTGCACTTGAACTCATGCTCAGCAGAGGTGTACCATCTCCTCCAGTGTTTAAACTCAGTATGTCTACAGGACTGCTGGCTCAGTTGTGTCCAGAAGTAAACTTAAGAGTGCAAGTTCAGTAATTGTCTATGCACACCTGAACTACAGTGCAGGTTGAGTAGTGGCTTGACTTACCTATGAAGCAACAAGCTAATGATGTGATATTTATGCTTTAGAGTGAAAGTTCAGCAGGTGATGAACTCTTGTTCAAAGGCAATTTCATTAGTGTAGGGATGCAGAATCCAGAGTGTAATATACCTAAAGTGTATGTGCACTTACAATAGGCATGTTTTAGGGACAAGCTCAGTAGTGGCAGGCCATATTCTCAAGAACCCGGGTTCAGGAGTGATGGATGTATGCTCTTCTGGGCAGTCTCAGTGACAACAATGCACTTGTTTTAAATCTTGTTAATGATTAGTAGTGGATGCAAGGGTGATCCAGATTGGAAACTAAGTAGTTCCAGCGAGCGTCCTCTAGATGGCGGCCTCAGTATTGACAAGCGTGTATTCCAGAGGGCAAGCTCAGTGTTTGTAGCTTGTGTGGTTTGAAACCGGGAGAAGGAAATGGTGGTAACCCACCCCAATATTCTTGCCTGGGGAATCCCGTGGACAGAGGAGTCTGGTGGGCTGCTGTCCATAGGTTTGCACAGAGTAGGACAAGACAAGAGACTTAGCATGCATTGGAAAAGGAAGTGGCAACCTAGTCCAGTATTCTTGCCTGGAGAATCCCAGGGATAGGGGAGCCTGGTAGGCTGCTGTCTATGCGGTCACGTAGAGTCGGACACGACTGAAGTGACTTAGCAGCAGCAGCAGTGGAGGTCTAAAATCAAGGGTCAGTAGTTGTGAAAAGCTTCTTGCATTTTCATTCGTTATGGCATGCCAGGTCCAGAGTGCAGATGCACTTGGTTGTGATACTTATACTCTAGAATTGTAATGTATGTTCCAGAGTGCAAGCTAATTAGTGCTCGTGTTCTAATTCAATTCTCAGTAAAAGCAGAATGCAAACTCGTGATTTCAACCTCAATAGTTGCTCCATGCATAATCAGAAGTAGTGGTGCATATACTCATGAGTGCCAGATCATGAGTTGCAGCATAATTGCCACAGAGTAGGGCACAACAATGGTAAGAAGCATACTTCAGAGTGCAAACTAAGTAGCTGCTGGATGCATACTAGAAAGGCTGAGGTCAGTAGCTTCACTGTGTGAATGCTTCACACTATGAGCTCAATAGTACTTGATGGTGTTATATTAACAGTATGCTTACTTCAGAGCACTTGCTTAGTAGTGGCAGAATGCATACCTTTGAATATAAACTCCGTAGACTGGTCCCCGGAGAAGGCAATGGCACCCCACTCCACCACTCTTGCCTGGAAAATCCCATGGACAGAGGAGCCTTCTGGGCTGCAATCCATGGGGTCACTAAGAGTTGGACACGACTGAGTGACTTGCTTTTACTTTTCACTTTCATGCATTGGAGAAGGAAATGGTAACCCACTCCAGTGTTCTTGCCTGGAGTATCCCAGGGATGGGGGAGCCTCATGGGCTGCTGTCTATGGGGTCGCACAGAGGTGGACACGACTGAAGGGACTTAGTAGCAGCAGTCTGGTTCTAAGATGGGAGTGACATATGAGAAAGAGTTCAGTTTTTCCTCAGTAAATACCTCAAACGATTGTCAGGATATGGAGTAACTTTCACTAAACAAGTTCTATATGGTGGCAGAGGACACCAGATACCCAGAAAGCCAATCAATTTGCTCATAATGAGGTAGAAGAAGAGATAAACAAGAATAGAGAAACAAACGATTTAGGGACAGACCTATTCTAGAACCAGACATGCAACAATGGACTGGTTCTGAATTGCAACCCTCTTATTTAAATTAGATGCAGAGCACCTCATGTGAAATGCCAGACTGGATGAAGCACAAGCCTGAATCAAGATTGCTCGGAGAAATGGCAATAACCTCAGATACACAGATGACAAAACCCATATAGCAGAAAGTGAAGAGGGACTAAAGAGCCTCTTGATGGAAGTGAAACAGGAGAGTGAAAAAGCTGGCTTAAAACTCAGCATTCAAAAATGAAGCTTATGGCATCTGGTCCCATGATTTCCTGGCAAGCAGATGGGGAAACAATGGAAACTGAGAGACTATTTTATTGGCTCTAAAATCACTGTAGATGGTGGTTGCAGCATAAAATTAAAAGATTCTTGCTTCTTGGAAGAAAAGCTATGACCAACCTAGACAGCATATTTAAAAACTGAGACATTACTTTGCCAACAAAAGTCTTTCTAGTGTAGGCTATAATTTTTCCAGTAGTCATGTATGGATGTGAGAGTTGGACTACACAGAAAGCTGAGCCCTGAATCTTGATGATTTTGAAGTGTAGTGTTGGAAAAGACTCTTGAGAGTCCCTTGGACAGCAAGGGAATTAAATCAGTCAGTAAGAAATTCAGTCCTGAATATTTATTGGAAGGACTGATGCTAAAGCTGAAGCTACAATAATTTGGCTACATGATGCAAAGAACTGACTCTTGCAAACAATGCCAGTGTTGGGAAAGATTGAAGGCGGGAGGAGAAGCAGATGACAGAGGATGAGATTGAGTCCATAACCAACTCAATGGAGATGAGTTTGAGCAAGCTATGGAAGCTGGTGGTGGACAGAGGAGCCTGGTGTGCCACAGGCCTTGAGGTTACAAATAGTTGGACATGAATGAGCAACTGAACTGAACTTGAGTTGGAGATAGAGAGTCTAATTCAAGGCAGACTGATAAGAAGTCTGGGCTCCCCAAAGTGAAGAAAGGTGTCTGGATTGTTGAGGAGAAGATAGGGTTCTGGAATTCTCAAGGAGGAGAAAAGGGCAAAGGTGTTTGTTTGCTTGCTTGTTTGTTTGCTTGCTTGTTTGTTTTTCTCTATATTACTTACTCTTAGTCACATAAAGTGTGCTTTTTTTTTTTTTTTCCTTTTAACCTGGAACAGATGATTACACAACAAACAACTCAGTTTGAACTCTGTAATTGGGATTATATAGCAACAATGTATCATGCTTCAGGACAGTTTCTCCTTCCTGAAAACCTTTTGACTAATCCTAATATTTTAGAAGGTGTATTATGGGAGTGGGTGTGGTAGGATCTTTCTATTGTTAAATTCTAATCCTGTTATCCTGAAATATAAATTGTGGGAGTAGGTCTGGTAAAATTTTCACAAACTTGACACATTATTTTGATTTATTATAATAACTAAATTAAACTGTAGGTAACTCCCTTGTGGACACTAGCAAGGGGGAGCATTCTCTGACCCCCTTCTGATGTCCATGTCAGAAGCTTTCTCTGTCCCTTTTCTTACTTTAATAAAACTCTGCTATGCAAGAGCTCTTGAGTGATCAAGCCTGGTCTCTGAAGACAAGTCTTCTTCAGAGATCACGAATCCAGCACTATTTTTCTTAAGCTATTAGAGAAGGAGAAGTTTCCATACTACAGGAAACCCTCTCAGGGGTTGATTCAGTGGGCCACTTTGGAATCTCAGAGGGTAGTATAAACACCCAGTACCCACCTCCAAACAAAAATCATCTCACAATTCAAGCCAAAAGGGCAATTACCCATGGATAATTACCTCAAAGTCTTGTGTCCGCCAACAATGAGTGGGGGCTATGTACAGAGGTGCCCTCTGGATCTTCAGTCCTTAGAATAAAGATGGGGTTTGAATGCCCTGAGGACACTCTGAGAGGACTAACGTGATATAGCAGCCTGAACCACAGAATGCCAGAGAGACAGGAATTAAAAAAAAAAAAAAAAAGCCTTTCCATGGGAAGGCTCTAAGACCACACTGTGACCCGTGACCTGCTCACACAACAGACTATGCCCTAGTATTTACCAAAGATGAGCAAGCCAGTTTCCATTATGGCCCTCCCAGGAGGCAAAGATTCAGAATGTCAACAACCAGAGGCAGAAGACCATAACCTTTTGGCCCAGGAGACTGCATCTCCTGCCAAGCTGTGAGCAGACTCTATCCATGAGAAGCCTTTAACCATGGCTTCCTGGGATCTGGGACAGTTTATAGCTGCCAAGAGTGTCATAACCTGGGATCAGCTCCTCTGAAGAGATGCACAGCTCACCATGGACTGTATCCTTGTAGAGTATCTGAGAAACTGAGCAGACTGAACCTGAGCAGTGCACAAAACAATGGTCCACCAGGGACTATGACACCACAGAGATCCTGAGAGCCTAAGTGGCTCCCTGAAAGAGTGTACTCTGGAACATCCTGGAACCTGAGCATCTTGGACCTGGGAAGTACATGAGACAAAGACCCCACCTTAGGACTATGCTCTGGCAGAACAGCAGTCCACTTGGGCTTTGGAAGAGCAGGGCATGCATGGCTCAGCTGGGACTGGGCCTTCATAGAACACCCGGGAATCTGAGCAGCTTGGACCTGGGAAGTACAGGAGACACATGGACAACCTGAGAGTGCACGCCTAGCACAGGATGGACCCTGAGTATCTTGAGCTTGGTAAGCGCATGAGATACATGGCCTATCTGTGATTGTTCACTCACAGAGCAACCAGGAGCTTGAATGGTTGGATCTGAGAAGTGCACATCATCTTGGACTTTGGCAGACCCTGTGCTTTCCTTTCACTACAAGGGCCCCCCACAAAAATCACTGATATTTGTTTGCAGTGTTCCTGCCTCTCCACAGCACAACAGAGAAAGTGACCCTGATAAGGGTCTATTGTCACCTCTTCTTATCAGAACTTAGATGAGACATTGAAGAGATTTGCAAACAGAGGGGGCCAGCCTAAGTAAAGGTAAGACTGGAGAACCACTCCGGAAGTGGCAGGTGCAATAGATTAAAGTCAAGCAGTAAAATTGCATTTAAGGACAATTGCAGATTTTAAGGAAAAGTGCAAGCTAGAACAAGGGATTACCTGACACTGAAGTGACCCCACAATATTTTTTTCTAATTTTTGTGTTTGAATATGTTTTGGTTTATTTTATATTGTATATTTGAGAGTCCAAATTCTAGTCTGGATTTTTTAATTTTTGTTTTCTGATATTTGTTATTAGTCTGTAGCATTAAGAGTCTATTTTTTTCATATCCATTTTCACTCAGGAATTTGATTATAGGCTAGATGGCTCTTGTTCCTTTTGACTCCCCCCCCCATCATCTCTATCTAGCTGTTCCCTCTTCTTTCCTATATACAATGCTGTGAAATTCTTTGTGCAGGATGTGGAGTTATTTCACCACTAACATGGGTTTTTGTCTTCTGGGCAATGTTGAAAGCGTAGTCTTGAGGTTACTTAAAGAGGGGGACCAAAAACAAGAGGCAGTAGTTCAGCTCCAGAACTTTGGATCATCATAGAATCCCTGGCCCCAGGGAATAGTAATAGACAACATCCCATCCAAAAAGATACATGCCTACACTGAAAGCAAGCTCCATCCAAGAGCAGTAAGCTCCATTGCAAGACAACCCATGCTAATCTTCCAGCAAAATAAGAACACACTCAAGAAAATTAAAAGACAGCCTTCTCAGTTCACCTACTCTCTTGTGTCTGACTCTTTGCAATCCAATGGACTGCAGAACATCAGGCCTCCCTGTCCATCACCAACTCCCAAAGTTTACTCAGTTCATGACCACTGAGTCAATGATGCCATCCAAACATCTCATCCTCTGGCATGCCTTTCTCAATCTTTCCCAGCATCAGGGTCTTTTCAAATGAGTCAGCTCTTTGCATCAGGTGGCCCAAGTATTGGAGTTTCAGCTTCAGCACCAGTCCTTCCAATAAATATTCAGGACTTATCTCCTTCAGGATGGACTTGTTTTATCTCCTTGCAGTACCAGGGATTCTCAAGAGACTTCTCCAACACTACAGTTCAAAAGCATCAATTATTTGATGCTCAAATTTCTTTATAGTCCAAATCTCACATCCATATATGACTACTAGAAAAAAACATAACTTTGACTAGACAGGCCTTTGTCAGAAAAGTAATGTCTCTGCTTTTTAATATGCGGTCTAGTTTGGTCATAACTTTCCTTCCAAAGAGTAAGTGTCTTTCAATTTTATAGTTGCAATCACCATCTGCACTGATTCTGGAGCCCCTCAGAAGAAAGTGAAACACTGATTGCCCATCCATTTGCCATAAAGTGATGGGATCGGATGCCACGATCTTAGTTTTCAGAATGTTGAGATTTAAGCCAACTTTTTCACTCTCTTTCAATTTCATTTAATGGCTCTTTAGTTCTTCTCTTTTTGCCATAAGGGTGGTATCATCGGCATATTGAGGTTATTTCTCCTGGCAAACTTGATTCCAGCTTTTACTTCATCCTGCACAGTGTTTCTCACGATGTACTCTGTATAGAAGTTAAATAAGATGAGTGACAAAATAGAGCCTTGACATACTCCTTTTCCTATGTGGAAGCAGTTGTTCCGTGTCCCGTTCAAATTGATGCTTTTGGGCCTGCAAAGAGGCTTCTCAAGAGGCAGGTCAGCTGCTTTGGTATTCCCATCTCTTTCAGAATTTCCCAAAGTTTATTGTAATGCACACAGTCAAAGTCTTTGGAATAGTCAATAAGGCAGAAACAGATATTTTTCTGGAACTCTCTTGCTTTACTGATGATCCAGCGGATGTTGGCCATTTCATCTCTGGTTTCTCAGATTTTTCAAAAACCAGCTTGAACACCTGTAAGTTTACGGTTCATGTATTGCTGAAGCATGGCTTGGAGACTTTTTAGCATTACTTTACTAGCCTATGAGATAAGTGCAATTGAGCAGTAGTTTGAGGATTCTTTGGCATCGTCTCTTTGGGATCGCAATGAAAACTGACCTTTTCCAGTCCCGAGCCACTGCTGACTTATTTCAAAATTTCTGGCATATCAAGTGCAGTACTTCCGTAGCATAATCTTTTAGGATTTAAAATAGCTCAACTGGAATTCTATCAATTCCACTAACTCTGTTCATAGTGATGAGTCTTAAGGCCCACTTGACTTCACATTCCAAGATGTCTGGGTCTAGGTGAGTAATCACATCATTATGATTAATTGCATTGTGAAGATCTTTGATGTACAGTTCTTCTGTATATTCTTTGCCACATCTTCTTAATATCTACTGCTTCTGTTAGGTCCATACCATTTCTATCCTTTATTTGTGCGCATCTTTGTGTGAAATATCCCCTTGGTATCTCAAATTTTCTTGAAGAGATCTCTAGTCTTTCCCAGTCTATTGCTTTGCTCTATTTCTTTGCACTGATAACTGAGGAAGGCTTTCTTATCTCTCCTTGCTATTCTTGGAACTCTGTATTCAAATGGGCTTATGTTTCCTTCTCTCCTTTGCCTTTCACATCTCTTCATTTTCACAGCTAATTGTAAGGCCTCCTCAGGCAGTCATTTTGCCTTTTTGCATTTCTTTTTTTGGGGGATGGTCTTGATCCCTGTCTCCTGTACAATGTCATGAACATCCGTCCATAGTTCATCAGGCACTCTATCAGATCTAGTCCCTTAAATTTGTTTCTCACTTACACTGTATAATCAAAAGGGATTTGATATAAATCATGCCTGAATGGTCTAGTGGTTTCCCCTACTTCAGTTTAAGTCTGAATTTGGAAATAACGATTTCATGATCTGAGCCACAGTCATCTCCTGGACTTGTTTTATGCTGTCTAGGAGGAGTAAGCATCTTTTAAGTTCATGGCTGTGGTCATTATCTGCAGTGATTTTGGAGCCCCCCAAAATAAAGTCTGTCACCGTTTCCACTGTTTCCCCATCTATTTGCCATGAAGTGATGGGACAGGATGTCATCTCAGTTTTCCTGGTGTAGAGCTTTAAGCCTCCTTCTTCACTCTCCTCTTTCACTTTCATTAAGAGATTCTTCAGTTCCTCTTCACTTTCTGCCATAAGGGTGGTGTCATCTGCATATCTGAAGTATTGACATTTCTCCTGGCAAACTTGTTTCCAGTTTGTGTTACTTCCAGCCCAGCAATTCTCTGCATAGAACTTAAATAAGCAGGGTGACAATATACAGCTATAATGTACTCCCTTTACTATTTGGAACAAGTATATTATCAATGTCCAGTTTTAACTGTTGCTTCCTGACCTGCATACAGGCTTCTCAAGAGGCAGGTCCAGTGGCCTGGTATTCCCATCTCTTTCAGAATTTCCCACAGTTTGTTTTGATCCATACAGTTAAAGGCTTTATCATAGTCAGTAAAGCAGAAGCAGATGTTTTTCTGGAACTTACTCATTTTTCCAAAGATCCAGCGGATGTTGGGAAATTAATCTCTGGCTCCTCTGTATTTTCTAAAACAAGTTTGAACATCTGGAATTTCATGGTTCACGTATTGCTGAAGCCTGGCTTGGATATTTTTGAGCATTACTTTGCTAGCATTTGAGAGGAGTACAATTGCATGGTGGTGTGAGCAATCTTTCGCATTGCCTTTCTTTGAGATTGGAATGAAAACACCATTTTCTGCTGAGCCACTGCTGAGATTTTCAAATTTCCTGGCATATTGAATGCATCACTTTCAAAGGATCATCTCTGAGTATTTGAAATAGCTCAAATGGAATCAAAACCATAATAGAGCCCCCTTATTTTCTAATGGACACTTCATTGCCTCTCAGAGAAAATGAGATTCACACCCATCTTCTATAACAACAACAACAAAAAGAAGTTCCCTCAACTAGAAAACCTTTACAAGCCACTGGTCCCACCACATTCACTGGGAGGAGACTACCCAGTTAACAGCAATGATGCCCCTGTAGTTTGCAAAAAATTGACCCCAAATACAGCTATCTAAGCAACATGAAAAGGCAGAGACATATCCAATAGTTGAAGGAACACAATAAAAATCAACAAACCAATGAAAGAGGAGGAGGTAGGAAGTCTACAGGAAAGACAATTGAGCATAAGAGTCAAAGTTTTGGAAACAAATGGATCTGCAGATAAATAGACTTTAAGCGTGTATTGAGAAATGAAACGGGTGTTTTAAACGGACCTACAAGAAATAATGAGTAGTCAGTCAGTAAGGAACAATGAAATAACCGAGATATAATTCACTCTGGACAACAGAAACAGTAGAGTAACTGAGGCAGAAGAAAGTCTAAGTAAGCTGCAAGACAGAATGTTGGAAATAAATGAAGGAGAACAGGAAAAAAAAAATGAGAGAGAGAGAGAAATGAAGACGACCTCAGAGACCTCTGGGACAATGTTAAATGCCCCCACATTTAAATCATAGGTTTCCCAGAGAGAGAAGACAAAAGGAAAGGGCATGAGAAAATATTTGAGGAGGAAATAGTTAAAAACTTCCCTGAAATGGAAAGGGAATAGACACTTAGGATGAAAAATGCTAGTGTGTCCCATAAGAATAAAGCCAAGAAAAACATGTCAAAACACACATTAATTAAAATAAAAACAAACAAACAAATAAATATACACAATGAACAAATATTAAAGGCAACAAAGGAATAACAACAAATGACATAGAAGGGAACCCCCATAAGGATAACTGCTGATCTTACAATAGAAACACTTCAGTTTAGAAGGGAATGGGAGGATATACTTAAACTTATGAAAGGCAAAAACCTAAAGCCAAGATTACTCTATCCAACAAGGATAGTATTCTAATTCAAAAGAGGAAAAAAATGTTTTACAAACAAAAACAATTAGCATTCAGAACCACAAACCTGTACTTCAGGAAATGCTGAAGGATCTTCTCTAGATAGGAAACAGAAAAGCTTATAAAAACAAAGCTACAAAATATATAGTAAATGGTAAGAAGATCATACTTATCAATAACTACCTTAAACAGAAATGGGCTAAATGCTCCATTAAAAAGACAAAGACTGGCTGAATGCATACAAGAATATATTGTCTACAAGAAAACCACCTCATAACTAGGGACACATACAGACTGAAAGTGACGGCCAGGCAAAAGCTATTTTGTGAAAATGAAGAGAAAAATAAAGTAGAAGGAGAAATACTCATATCAGATAAATGGACTTTAATTAAAGACCACTGTAGAGACAAAGAAGGTTGCATTACATAAGAATCAAGGTATCAATCCAAGAAGAAGCTATACGCACCAATGTAGGAACACCTCAATACAAGAAGCAAATGCCAACAACTACTGGAGCAGAAATAGACACTACCCAATAGTATTGGATGATTTTAATACTCCACTCATAACATGGGCAGATCATCCAGACAGAAATAAAATAAGGAAAACTCAACTTTTAGAAGATACATTAGACCAGTTTGACCTAATTGATATCTGCAGGATATCCCACTCCAAAAGAAGAGACTTCACCTTTTTCTCCTTTTTCTCATGTTCAAATAAACATTATTTGAGGACAGATCACATCCAAGGCCATATCGAACCTTGGTAAACTTCAAAAAATTGTAATCTTTTCAAGCTTATTTTCTGATCACAATGGTGTTAGATCAGATATCAACTACAGGAAAAAAAAAAAAAAAACTATAGGAAACACAAACAATTTGGAGACTAAACAGCCCAAAATTCAAATTTGAATTCAACACAATTCAGACTTTTTATGAAAAAAAGAAACAAAAGAAACCTCTGCCAAAGTAGTCATAGATGGAACATACCTCAACGTAATGAAAGCCAAATATGACAAAACCACAGCAAACATCATTCTCAACAATGAAAAATTAAAACATTTCCTTTAAAATCAGCATTAAAACAAGGGTGCCCACACTCATCATTAATAGTTCTGGGAATTCAAGCCACAGCTTTCAAAGAGGAAAAAGATATTAAAAGAATACTCATTGGAAAAGAAGAGGTAAAAATCTCTATTTGCACATGATATTATCCTTTATACAGAAAACCCAAGAGATGCCACCAGAAAATAACTGAAATTAATCAATGAATAGAGTAAATGTGCAGGGTATAAAATTAATACACAGAAATGCTTATATTCTATTACACTAACAATGAAAAATCAGAAAGAGAAATTAAGGAACAATTCTGCTCACCACGGCAATAAAAGGGATAAAATAACTAGAAATAAATTTGCATTAGAAAAAGGGCTTCCCTGATATCTCAATTGGTACAGAAGCTGCCTGCAATGCAGGAGACTCCTGTTCAATTCCTGGGTCAGGAAGACCCCCTGAAGAAGGGATAGGCTAACTACTATAGTATTCTTGGGCTTCCCTTGCAGCCCAGTTTGTGAAGAATCTCCTGCAATGTGTGAGACCTATGTTTGATCCCTGGGTTGGGAATATCCTCTGGAGAATGGAAAAGCTACCCATTCCAGTATTTTGGCCTGGAGAATTCCAAATTCCATACATTGTATAATCCATGATATTGTAAAGAGTCAGACATGACAGCAAATTTCCCTTTCCCAGAGAGATTTAAAAAAAANTTGCTACATATACACATAAAATATTACTCAATTATAAGAAGTCATGCATTTGAGTCACTTCTAATGAGCTGGAAGACCATGAAACCTATTAAACAGAGTGAAGTAACTAAAAAGAGAAAGACAAAGCTGTATATTAACACATATATGTGGAATTTAGAAAGATGGACTATACACAGCCCAGGAGAAGAGACAAAGATCTAAAGAACAGACTTTTGGACTAAGTGGGAGAAGGTGAAGGTAGGATGATTTGAGAAAATAGCATTTAAATGTGTATGGTGCCATATGTAAAAAATAGATGGCCAGTGTGAGGTTTTATAACATGGGTGCTATAGAATACCCATGTCACAACTTCTGAACTTGCAGTCTAATGCATGCAAGAGCCACCAATCAGCCCGCATTCTAGTGCACAGCATGCATTTCTGAGCTTGCAGCCTGGAGCCCTCATTTTACACCTTCTGACCCTAAGATCCAGGGTAGCGTATGGTAACTGCTGAGTCTGCACCTTAGGGGAGGCATCACAAACTAATTAAGCCCGTATTCTAGTGCAAACATGCTGCACCTTGAACCTGAACTCTGGAGCAGACATCTTGCCACTGCTAATACTGTTTATCATCATCTAGTGTTTCACTGTCATGACATGCTTCCATTGCTTCTTCATCTTCTCTGGTCATCACTCTGTGTTGTTTATCACCATCCAGTGTTTATTTCAGTCCTGTAACCTGTTTCGAGTGCTTGTTCAACACACCCCAGGTCAAACATATCTAGTATTCAGTGCTGTGACAGGTTGTGTTTCTTCATCCTCTCCTGGTTAAACACACATAGTAGTTTACCACCCTTAGTGTTTCAGTTCTGTGACATGCTTCTATCCACTCCAGGTCTAACACACTTAGTAGATTATCATCATCCAATGATTCAACTGTTGAACATCCCACAAGTCTTCATGCACCCAATGTCAAATATACCCAGTAGCTTATTACCATCCTGTGTTTCAGTGCAGTGACATGATTCAAGCGTTTCTTCATTTTCTCCAGGTAAATCAGTCAGTAGTTTGTCACCGATGTTTCACCTGTGACATGATTCTTCTTAATTTATTTAGTTGGCTGTGTTGGTACTTAGTTGTGTCATGTAAAACAGTTCTTGAGACAAGCTAACGCTAACCATGGCATGCAGTCTCTGGAGTGTGAGAACTTCAGTATTTGCAGCTGTGCAGGTTTAGTTATTCTGTAGCATATAGGATGTTAGTTTCCCAATCAGGGACTGAACCTTCATCCCCTACACTACAAGGTAGATGCTTAACCACTAGAGCACCAGGAAAGGCCCTGTGAGATGCTTTAAGTACTTGCTTTTACACTCCATATCAGACACATCATTTGACGGGAATATATCACCAACCAGGATTGCAAAGATTTGACATGCTTCAAGAACTTCTTCATCTACTCTGACCAAAAGCAACCAGGTGTTTATCACAATTCAGTGTCATTCCATGTGCTTCTTCATTGATTACACATTGAATGTATCCAATAGATTATCATCATCTACTGTTTCAGTGCAGTGACACCTCAAGTTATTATTCACACACCCTGGGTCAAATACATCCAGTTGTATATCTCCATTCAGTGTTTCACTGCTGTGACATGCTTTCAGTGTTTCTTCATCCACCCCAGATTGCTGGGGTCCAGTCCTGGTGGATCCAGGGTGATTTGAAGGGGAGACGGATAGGAGAGGAAAACTTATGTATTTAGAAATATAAGATAAGAGTAGGAAGAAATAGTATAGTAGGAAAATTAAGTGGAGAAAAGAGGCTGAAGAACTTGGTATAAGTGGAGAGCCAATAAAGTTCCAGGCAAGGAGCTTGCACTATCTACATTAGGCCACCTGCGTCCGTTTGAATATCAGAGGGTGCCCCGCCTTGGGCTCCCTCTCTCACGTATCTTAGAAGCTGGAGCAAGTAAGTGGATACGGCTAGCCTCGGCGCCCCAGATAGGAATACAGCCAAAAAAGGGGAGAAAAGAACGATATGGGGCAGCCCAGTGTTGGTGCAAGACTCCAAAAACTATTTTTCAAAACCAGCTTATATACCCCAAGTTGTACATAAAGAAATAATGGAATATGCAGAGTAATGCAGGGGCAGCAGTCCTGACCTTCATTGAGACAAACAAAGCTTTCTTTTTGCACACCCTCCCATATACAAAAGGTCTCAGGTAGTCTACATTATCTTCTGGCCAAAAGGCCTGTTAACATTTTTATGGCTCTCTTCCTGGATAATTGTCTATCAAACCAGAAAATTCCTTTTCCCTAGAAGTGTTTTTTCTTTACTCTGCATCACCCTCAAAGTACTAAATAAAGTTACATTCCTGTAAAACAAAGATGCAGTGGGTTATAATAAAGAAAGTACTTAACTCAAAGATCTAATGTTGCTAATACCAGGTCCACTACCTGTTTTTCTATATACCAACTATATCTATAAATAAAAGATATGAAAATTTGGCAGCAAGTATTGGCTCAACAAATGAAATCTTTAATCAGTCCTATTCTAATGATTTTGACTCCTCGGAAGTCCCTACATTCCTAGGATGTTTTAAGCTTCCTGTGCCTCCCACAGTCAGGAGGCCTCAAACAATCACATGTAAAACTGTATGAGTCCTGAAGGCAGGCTAGAAAGCCATCAGAGGGGTTTTTGGATTGAAACACTCGTATTATGCCCAGGAGATTTATTATCTTTAGATAATTTTTTTCCAGAAAAAGATGGTGGGGAGACAGCTGCCTGTTAATGACAGAAGAGTAGGTGGAAAGCATAACACAGTAAAGCAGGCAGATTCTGGTCTTGGTGGGGTGGGGAGGGGGGTCGGTGTTCAGGAAATTCCAGGGGGAAACCCTGAAGCCATCACGTCCTTGTGTTTGTCAGGCTTCCTTCCGCATGACCTTGTCATGGGTGGGATTTTCACACTGGCTCCTGGCACCAGCTCAAACATACTAAGTAGCTTATCATTATCCACACTTCAGAGAGGAGGTTCAGCCACATCTTTGTCCACCCCAGCTAAAATAAACTCAGCAGCTTATCACTTCCTGCTTTTCACTGCTGTCACAAGTTCAAGTGCATCTTTATCAAACACACCAGTAATTTATCACTATCCAGCACTTCCAAGCTGTGACACAAACCGCTTTATCATCCAGATTGGAAAAATACATCCAGTAGTTTATCAAAGTCAATTCCAGGGATGTGACGTGATTCAAGTGCCTATTCATCCACTCTCTGGAAAAACACACACTATAGTTTATTACCATGCAGTGCTCAGTGCCTTGATATGTGATATGCTCCGAATGCTTCTTTGTCCACCTGGTGTTAAATACTCAATAGTTTATCAACATCTATATTTCAATACCGTGAATCACTGCTTATGCTTCTTTGTCAGCCCTGGCCCATCACTCCTAGGAGTTTACCATCCTTCAGTGTTTCAGTGCTGTGATATGCTTCATGTGCTTCATCCTCTCCTGTAAAACATACTCATTAGTGTATTGTCATCCAATATTCAGTACAGTGATATGCTTCAAGTGCTTAATAGTCCACATCAGTCGAACGTTCCCAGCATTTTATCATTAGCCAAGGTTTCAGGGCCGTAACTTGTGGCATATATTAGGTGTTTGTATGACCCCCAGAGGTGAAACTCAACAAGTGTTTTATCACCATTCAGTCTGTCAGTGCTGTAACATACTACAGTGCTTCCTTATCTACTCTGGGTGAATACACACATCCATTCTTTCAGTGCTGATTAATGCACAAGTGCTTCCTCAGCTATCCTGTTTCAAATACATGCAGCAGTTTATCAACATCCAGTGTTTAAGTGCTGTGGCACACTTCAGGTGCTTCTTTATTTACACCTGATTGATGTTTTTCAGTCACGTAATCATGTCCAGCTCTTTGAAACCCCATGAACTACAGCACACAATGCTTCCCTATCCTTCACTATCTCCTGGAATTTACTCAAATTCATGCCCATTGAAACAGTTATGCTAGAAGTCAACCATTTTATTCTCTGTCACATCCACACCCACATGCTTACAATCTTACCCAGCATTGGTGTCTTTTCTAATGATTTGGCTCTTTGCATCAGGTGGCCAAAGCACTGCAATTTCAGCATCAGTCCTTCCAACGAGTAGTCAGTGTTGATTTCCTTTTGGACTGATTGGTTTGATCTCTTTGCACTTCAAGAGTCTCAAGAGACTTCTCCAGCACCACGATTCTAAAATATCAATTATTTGGCATTCAACTTTCTTTATGGTTCAGATCTCACATCCATGCATGACTACTGGGAAAAATCATACCTTGACTTTTGCCAGCAAAGGGATGTCTCTGGTTTCAAATGCTCTCTAGGTTTGTCATAGCTTTTCCTCCAAGAAGCGTCTTTTAACTTCATGGTTGCATAATTTTGGAACTCATGAAAATAAAACTCTGTTTCAGTTTCCATTGTGCCCTGATTTATTTGCTATCAAGAGATGGGACTGGATGACATGATACTAATTTATTGAATGTCGAAGTTTAAGTCAACTTTTTAAATATCTACTTTCATCTCAGCAAAGAGCTCCAATTCCTGGTCTGCTTTCTGTCATCTGCATGTCTGAGTTTATTGATATTTTTTCTCAGCAATTTTGATTCCAGTTTGGGGTTCATCCAGTCTTACATTTTGTATGATGGACTCTGCAAGTGGGGTGACAACAAGACAGCGTTGACATACTCGTTTACCAGTTCTGAACAAGTCCATTGTTCCTGCCTGATTCTGTTACGTCTTCACCTGCATACAGGTTTCCCAGGAGCCAGGTAAAGTGGTCTAGTATATACATATCTTTAAGAATTTTCCACAGTTTCTGTGACCCACACTGTCAAAGGCTTTAGCATAGTGGATGAAACAGAAGTAGATCATTTTCTGGAATGTCCTGCTTTTTCTATGATCCAGTGAACGTTGGCAATTTGATCTCTGGTTCCTCTGCCTTTCCTTATCCAATTTGTACATATGAAAGTTCTCAGTTCACATATTGTTAAAACCTAGATGGAGGAATTTTGAGCATTATCTTGCTAGCATATGAAATGAACACGACTGTAAAATAGTTTGAGCATTCCTTCACAATGCCTCTCTTTGGGATCAGAGTGAAACTTAGTTTTCCCTGTCCTGTCGTCATTGATTATTTTTTTCCAAATTTCCTGGCATATTGAGTGCAGCATTTTGCAGCATTATCTTTTAAAATTTGATATAACTGAGCTTCAATTCTATCACCTCGACTAGCATTGTTTGTGGTAATTCTTCCTAAGATCCACTTGACTTCACACCCCAGGTTGTCTGGCCTATGAGAGTGATCACACCATATGGTTTTCTAGGTGATTAAGTGGAGAAAGTGATGGCACCCGACTCCAGTACTCTTGCCTGGAAAATCCCATAGATGGAGGAGCCTGGTAGGGTACAGTCTATGGGGTCACGAAGAGCCGGACATGACTGAAGTGACTTAGCAGCAGCAGCAGCCACAGCAGCAGGTGATTAAGACCTTTATTCGGTACAGCTCTTCTCTTATACTCTTGCCAACACTTCAACACATTTTCTCCTTTTGCTAGGTTCATACAACTTCTGTCCTTGATTGTGCCCATGTTTGCATTAAATACTCCCTTGGAGTCTTTAAGTTTCTTGGCAAGATTTCTAGTCTTTTCTATTCTATCGCTCCCTCTATTTTTTATTGGCATTAAACACACACAATATTATATCCTCATCCAGTGTTTAAGTTGAGATATGTGTCGTGATTTTTAATCCACTCCAGAAGAAATTAATGTGATTACATATCATCATCCATTTTTTCTGTATTGTGATATGTTTTAAGCCTCCTCCATTCCCTCCAGGTAAAACACACCCTGTAAATTATCATCATTCATTGATGNTTTTATTGATTTTTCAACTACCACAGGTCATCATACACAATAATTTATCATGATCCAGTTTCAGAGTTGTGATGTGCTCCATGTGCTTCTTTCTCTACAAGATCAAACACAGACCATCTGAAGTGAGAACATATAGTGTTTTAGTCATGAAACACACTTCAAGTGGTTCTTCACTTACTCCACAACAAATACACCATATAGGTTATTGACATTCATTGTTTCAGTGCTATGATACATTTCAATAGCTGCTTCACTAGCTCCCAGTCAAACACATTCAGTGTTTTACCACTGTCTTGGATTTCACATCTATGACACACTACAAGTGCTCCTGAAACTACTCAAGGTCAAATGCACTTCATAGCTTTGTTATTGCTGGTTGTTATCTGTTGTTCAATCACTCAGTCATCTCCAACTCTTCATAAACCCATGGACTGCAGCATATCATGCATTCTTGTCCCTCACCATCTTCTGGAGCTTGTTCAAACTCAAATCCATTGGGTCGGTAATGCCATCCAAACATCTGGTCCTCTATCATCCCCTTCTGCTGCTCCAATCTTTTCCAGCATCAGAGTCTTTTCCAATGAGTTGGCACTTCACATCAGATAGCCATAATATTGGAGCTTCTGCCTCAGCATCAGGCCCTCCGGTGGATTTTCAGGATTGATTTCCTTTCGGGTTGACTGGATTGATTTCCTTGCAGCCCAAGGGAGTCACATAATCTAATCTTCTCCAAGATTGCGGCTCAAAAGTATCAATTCCTTAATGTTCAGCCTCCTTTGTGGTCTAATTTACATAGGCATATGACTACCGAAAAAAAACACAAACATAGCTCTGACTATATAGACCTTTGTTGGCAAAGGAATGCCTCTGCTCTTTAACAGGCAGTCTAGGTTTTCCACAGCTTTTCTTCCAAGAAACAAGTGTCACTTAATTTCATAGCTGCAGTCATCATCTGCCATGATTTTGGAGTCCAAGTAAACAGATGTCTGTCACTGTTTTCATTGTTTTCCCATCTATATACCATGAAATGATAGGATCAGAGGCCATGATCTTAGTTTTTTGAATGTTGAGTCTTAAGCCAGTTTTTTCACTCTCCTCTTTTACCTGCATCAAGAGGCTCTTTAGTTATTCTTTGCTTTATGCCATATGGGTGGTGTCATCTGTATATCTGAGGTTATTGATATTTCTGTTTTCTCTTAATTTCAGCTTGTATTTCCTCCAGCCCAGCATTTTCCAAGATGTGTTCTGAATATAAGTTAAATCCACAGGGTGACAATATAGTGGCGTTTTTTCCCCAATTTCAAACCATCTGTTCTTCTGTATCTGGTTCTCTCTGTTGTTTCTTGACCTGGATACAGGCCTCTCAGGAGGCAGGTAGGTACTCTGGTATGTCCATGTCTTTAATAATTTTCTGCAGTTTGTTGTGATCCACACAGTGGCTTTTTATCGTAGGCAATGAAGCAGAAATAGATTTTCATTTTTTAGAATTCTGTTGCTTTTTCTATGATCCAATGGATGTTGCCAATTTGACCTATGGTTTCTGTCTTTGCTAAATCCAGTTTGAACACCTGCAATTTCTAGGTTACTGTGCTGTTGAAGTCTAGCCTGGAAAATTTTGATCATGCCTTTGTTCGATTCACTTCAGTTGCTCAGTCGTGTCTGACTTTTTGTGACCCTGTGAAGTGTAGCATGTCAAGCCTCCCTGTCTCTCACCAACTCCTGGAATTTACTGAAATTCACGTCCTTTTAGTCAGTGATGCCATCCAATCATCTCATCCTCTGTCCTCTCCTTCTGCTCCTGCTTTCAATCTTTTCCAACATCAGGGTCTTCTCAAAAGAGTCAGCTCTTCACATTAGGTGGCCAAAGTATTGGAGTTTCAGCTTTAACATCATTCCTGCCAAAGAATATTCAGGATTGATCTCCTTTAGGATGGACTGGTTGGATCTCCTTGCAGTCCAAGGGACTCTCAAGAATCTCCTACAACACCACAGTTCAAAAGCATCAGTTCTTTGGTGCTCAGCTTTTTTATAATTCAACTGTCACATCCATACATGCCTACTGGAAAAATCATAGTCTTAATTAGATGGAGCTTTGTTGGTGCATTAACACCTCTGCTTCTTAATATGCTGTCTAAGTTGTTCATACATGGTCTTCCAAGGAATTAGTGTGAAATAAGGGCAGTTGTGTGATACCTGAACATTCTTTGCAGTCATTCTTTCGATTTCAAATGAAAAACTGACCTTTTCCAGTCCTGTAGCCACTGCTGAGTTTTCCAAGTTTTCTGGTATACTGAGTGGAGCACTTCAACAACATTATCTTTTAGAATTTGAAATAGCTCAGCTGGTGTTCCATCACCTCCACTATCTTTGTTGGTAGTGATGCTAACAGGCACTTGATTGCACACTCCAAGATATCTGGCTGTACGTGAGTGATCATTCTATCGTGGTTATCTGGGTCATTGGGGTATTTTTGGATAGTTCTTCTATGTATTCTTGACAACACTCCTTAATATCTTCCACTTCTTTTAGATTCATACCTTTTCTGTCCTTTATTGTGCCCATAGGTGCTTGAAATACTCCCCTGATACCTTTTATTTTCCTGAAGAGATCTCTAGTTTTTCCCAGTCTTTCATTCCCATTCAGTAGTTTAGCAACATTTATTGTTCATGGATGTGACATGCTTCCAGTGTTTCTTCTTCCGCTTGAATTCCGACACTCCCAGTAGTGTATCACAATCCCATGTTTAAGTACTAGGATCTGCTTTATCTGCTTCTTCTCAACCCCAGATCAAACGCATTCAGTACGTTATTACCGTAGAGTATTCAGTGCGTTAACGTGTGACATTTTCCAGTGTTTCCTTGTCACCTGGGACTAATCACCCAGTGATTACTGCAGTCCTCTATTTTAGTGCTGTTACACAGTTCAAGTGCTTCATTTTTTGAAGATAAAACACATTCATCATCCAGTCTCTTAGTGCAGAGACATGCTTGAGGAGCTCCTTCATCCACCCAGTCAAACACTCCCAGGAGTTTTTCACCATCCAGTGTTCAAGTTGTGTTACATGCTTCAAGTGCTTTTTTGTGTACACTGAGTCAAACACATCCAGTAGTTTGTCATTTTCCAATATTTCAATTATGCAACACGCTTCTTGGTTTCTTTATTCCCTCAGGTCATCACACCAAGTAGTTTATTACTATCCAGTGTTTCAGTGTTACAGCATGCTTTCAGAGCTTCTTTATTCTCCCTAGTTCAAACATACCAAATAGCTTGTCCTCATCCACTTTTGAGTTCAGTGAACTGGATCATGTGCTCTTGTCCATCCTATATCAAGCACACTCACTTGTTTGTGACCATCCAGTGTTTCATGTTGGACACAAGGTTCAGATACTTCCCCATACACTCTGGGTCATACACACCCTGCTGTTTATCACCTCATGTTTCAGTTTTTTGACATGCTTCAAGTGCTTCTTGTCCATCCTAGGTCACACACACCAGTAGTTTAGCAACATCCAATGTACTGTAACATATTTTAAGAATTTTGTCATACATCACCATTCAGAAATACCCAATAGTTTATCAGCATCCCATGCTTCAGTTTGAGGACTTGCCTCAAGTGCTTCTTCACAACCTTAGACAGAACACACCCAGTAGATTATCACCATCCATTATTTCAGTCCTGTGGCATGATTCATGTGCTTCTTCATCCTCTCTAGGTAAAACACATGCAGTAGCTTGTCACCATTTAGTGTTTCCGCTTTATGGCATGCTTCCAGGACTTTTCCATCCTTACCAGGTCAAACCTACCCAGCAGTTAACACCATCCAATGTTTTCCTGTGTGACATTCCTCAGGTCTTCCTCATTTTCCCAAGTCATACTCATCCATAACATTCACCACCTACTGTTTCAATGGCAAAATGCACTTCAATGCTGTTTTCATTCTCCCCATTTAAAGACATTCACTAGTTTATCACCATACACTGTTGAAGTTCAATGACATGCCTCAAGTGCTTCTCCATCCATTCAGTGTCAAATTCAGCTGGTAATTATTGACCATTCAAAGTTTCATTGTGTGACATGCTTCAAGGGCTTCTCTATTCACCCAGATTAAACATGACCAAGATTATTTTTAAAAATACAGGAAAGAAAGAAAAAATAACTCTTTAAGGGTGTTCAGTTCAGTTCAATCACTCACTCATGTCCAACTCTTTATTATCCCATGAACCGCAGCAAGCCAGGCTTCTCTGTCCATCACCCACTCCCAAGGGTAACCCAAGCCCATGTCCATTGATTCAGTGATACCATCCATCCATCTCATCCGCTCACGTCCCCTTCTCCTCCTGCCCTCAATATTTCCCAGCATCAGGATATTTTCAAATGAGTCAGCTCTTCACATCAGGTGGTCAAATAATTGGAGTTTCAACTTCAACGTCAGTCCTTCCAATGAACACTAAGGACTTATTTCCTTTAGGAGGGACTGGTTGGATCTCATTTCTCATTATGTAGTCTGTATAGAAGTTAAATAAGCAGGGTGATGATTATACAGACTTGCTGTACTCCTTTTCCTATCTGGAACCAGTCTGTTGTTCTATCTGCACTCTAATTGTTGCTTTCTGACCTGCATACAGGTTTATCAAGACGCAGGTCAGGTTGTCTGGTATTCCCAACTCTTTCAGAATTTACCAATGTTTGTTGTAATCCACACAGTCAAAATCTCAATAAAACAGAAGCAGATCTTCTGGAACTCTCCTGGTTTTTCAGTGATACAGCGGATCTTGGCAATTTGATCTTGGTTCCTCTGTCTTTTCAAAAACCAACTTGAATATCTAGAAGTTCAAGTTGATGTATTACTGAAGCATGGCTTGGAGAATTTTGAGCATTAATTTAGTAGCATGTGAGATGAATGCAACTGTACAGTAGTTGGAGAATTCTTTGGTATTGCCTTTCTTTGGGATTGGAGTGAAAATTGACTTTTTCCAGTCCTGTGGCCAGGGCTGAATTTTCCAAATTTGGTGGTATGTTGAGTGCAGCCCTTTCACAGCATCATCTTTCAGGATTTGAAATAGCTCTACAGGAATTCTATCACCTCCACTAGCTTTCTATGTCAAACAAACCCAGTAGTTTTTTTTTTTTTTTTCCTTCCCAACCTCCCCTCTCCCTC
>SJYQ01016296.1:97884-124677 GCA_006410935.1 Redunca redunca | reverse complement strand
AGGGGGTGGTGAGGAAGAAGCCCAAGTTCTTAAACTTAGCTGTTCCCCTAGATGGATCCAGGACTCTGTGGCCTTACTCTCCCTATTGGTAATTAACATTTGCCCCAGAGAGACTTGGAAACCCACTCACGAGGAAGGTCCCTTGCTCCCCGCTGTTGGGAGTGGAACCCATCACAGGCTTGGCCCCCTGTGGCCTGTGGACCCCAGAGAAAGGCAAATGTCTATCTTTGTCCACCTCTCTGGGGATATTTAGTTCTCATGCCTGTCTGAGGGAGACACCAACCCCACCTCCCCGAAAAGATCTGAAAACCAAGGCTCGGAGAGGTGAGGCTACATTCCCTAGGTCACACAGCACGTACACAGCCAGATTCAAGCCCAGCTCTGTGTGACCCTATCGCCAGTGCCTGTAACCACCTGCCATCATTCTGTTAACTGCTCAGGTCAGATAGGGGCAGTGAGCATTCACCAAGCGTCTGCTGTGTGTCAGGCTGGCAGTGGGGTTGGAGATGAAGGCAGCTGAGACTCACAGTGGACCACAGGTGCCATCCTGGTGGAGGGGTACCCTCATACTGCCGAGCGCGTGATGGGCAGTGTGTTCCACACGTGTATTTGGTCTGCTCTTGCCTGGCCCTGGGCTCAGCCTGGTGGGTCACATATTGTCCTTGAGGAGACATGTGAACAGACAGCTAGCTCTGAAGAGATTCATGCTGTGATGGGACTGGCGGGGGGAGCAGGGAAGGGGAAAGAGGGAAGTTGGTCTGAAAAGTCTAGTAGATGAGAGAACTGATGTCACTATGGGTGAGCCAGACATAGCTCTGATTGTGCGGAGTTACCATCAGAGGAGAAGAGTTGGGTGATGGGGCGGGGAGCGGCAGGGGGTACAGAATCCAGGACCGATGAGGCTGGAGGCTGGGAAGGCTACTTAAGATAGGGGACAAGAGAAAGTGAAAGCCTGGAAGCCTGAACTGAGGTGTTTCGTGTCCTTGGCCCAGCCGCAGGAGAATGGTTCCAGAGAAGTGTAACTGGGGACACATGTTTTCTAAAATAATTAGTGTATCTTTCAACGAGGCGGTCATTTGAGCTTGACCCAAGTTCAGTGTGCAGCTGAGGTGGGGCTGGGGCAAGCACAAGGGATATATGTAAAGAGGATGCGGGCAGGAAGCAGTCTCGGGAGGGGAAGAGCTTATAAAGAAGAGTCACTCCCTCCGTGCTTCCCCGAGGAAGAGGGACACAGACGCTGCTGCTCTCCTCCTGGTTCCCAGGTGGGCATCCCCAGGCAAGGAGGTCTGGCTCTGGTAGGTTTCAGCCATTCTGGGAATGGGGTGGGTGGGCCCTATGTAGGGGCCACAGGGAGAGACCAGATCCTGTGGCCAGGAGAGGGGACAGGTGTGGAGAGAGAGAGGAGCTAAGTAGGGTGAGCGTGGCACTCTGTCTTTAGGACAGCTGTTGGAGCAGTGGCCCAGGCAGCTGGGGAGGAAGGTGGCCTACTGGCCCCTTACACCCTTGACTCTGGCTCTGAGGATCTGCTTTATGGGTTTGGGAAATCCCTGAGGGTTAGTACCAGACGAGGCTAGGTAACCTCAGCTGTTCCCTCTCCTCTCTGGGCTGTACTATGATGGGGACAGATGAGATAACCTTTAAGGGGCCCCACTCCCAGGGCTGAGGTTCCCAGCACACATCCACAGTCTCTTCTTAAAAGACCACATCCTCTCTTTTTATCCCCAAACCCTGACAAGATCTCAACCCCTCCATCTGTCCCAAACAGTCCCAGGATATCCTTTTATCCATCCCAACTTGAGCCAAGTGTCATTTTAGGGCCTGGAGGGGGAACCAATAGTCATGTGCTAGGCACTTAATTAATTATTAATTAATATTATAGAAACACCACCAGGGAAGCATTTCCGAGTTGAGAAAACTAAGGCTCAGAGAGGTTAAGTAATTCGCTCAGGGATGCTCAGCCATGAAGTGAACCAGCCTGTAGTCTGTTCCTCCATGCTGCACCATGCTGAGTATACCACTCTCCCTGGGGGTAGTGGCAGTGGGATGAGCATTTCATTTTGACCCCAGGATAATGCTGAAATGAAAACCAGGAGCTCGAGTGGTGAAAGTTCAGGCAACAAGAGAAGCAAAAAAAAAAAAAAAAGGAGGGGGTAGCAAAAATGATTTGAGAAAGATGTGAAAATCTTCCGCAGCAGCTCCTTGAAGAGCCGGGTTCTAAAATTACCTAGTTTTTATTAATTGAAGGAAACTTTGGGTGGAGGGGTTGCTGTTGTGATTTCATCAATGTCACAAACATCCCTGTTTCCTGATAAGAGCCAGGAAACACTGAGTAATGTGGGGTCCCAGGGAGCGTGGGGAGTGGGTGGGCCTCACGGATCCCAGGGAGCAGGAGATGGCATGTCTATCAGGTGGCCGCAAGGGGCCCCTGCTCCATGGGGACTGGACAAGGCCACTCTCTTCCAGCCAGGAAGCCAGCAGGTGACTCACACACACGGGAATGATCAATGTGGCAGATGGGGGCTCTGGGCATGGAAAAGAAAAGATATACCAGCATGTTCCCAAGGGTTACTTTGGACGGGGGAGGGTAGGATTAGGGAGAGATTTTTAGTCTCTTTTCTGTTTTTTCTTCTATTTTCACATTTTCTACTGAGCATATATTACTTTGGTAATCAGGAAAAATGCATATTAAAAAAGCAAAGAGGGATCCTGTGTGCAGTGGTCCAGGACTCAGTGATCAGGGCTCTAGGGTCAGCCCTGCCTGGCTTGTGGTATGGCCCTGGGCTTCCTGTGAAACCAGGGAGGGCATACCTGCTCGCCTTCTCACAGGGAAGCCAGGAAGACCTGCAAGCACCAGGGTATAAGAAAGCTTCCCATAGCTGTCAGGACCGGTTTGTATTGTTTTCAGTGTGTTTTATACTTTGCTATGAATCCTGATGCCATGCTTCCCAAGGGGGGCCATGCAGGGGGCAGCTGTCGAGTCTGTGAGTCTGAGAGGGCTCACGGCAGCTCCCACTACATGGCTCGAGGCTCCAGATCTTGAGCCAGCTGCCGGGACTTGATTTCTAATCCTGCAGTACACTCGCTGTGTGTCCTTGGGAATGTTACCTGATGTGCTCAGCGCCTTAAGTTAAATAAACAGGGGGGTGACAATAAACAGTCTTGTATTCCTTTCTCAATCCTGAACCAGTCAGTTATTCCATATAGGGTTCTAACTGTTGCTTCTTGACCCACATACAGATATCTCAGGAGACAGGTAAGATGTTCTGGTATTCCTATCTCTTCAAGAGTTTTCCACAGTTTGTTGTGATCCACAAAGTCAAAGGCTTTAGCATAGTCAGTGAAACAGAGATAGATGTTTTTCTGGAATTCCCTTGCTTAGTCTATGATCCAGCAAATATTGGCAATTTGATCTCTGGTTCCTCTGCCTTTTCTAAATCTAGCTTCAACATCTGGAAGTTCTTGCTTCACATACTATTATAGCCTAACTTGGAGGATTTGGGGCATAACCTTATTAGCATGGGAGATGAGTGCAGTTGTCCAGTGGTTTGAACATTCTTTAGTACTGCCCTTCTTGGAATTTGGGATGAGGATTAACCTTTTCCAGTCCTGTGGCCACTGCTGGGTTTTCCAAATTTGCTGAAATATTGAGGGCAACACTTTGATAGCATCATCTTTTAGGATTTGAAATAGCTCTGCTGGAATTCCATCACACTCCAGGAGGAATCACCCTGCGTACTTCCTATAACTGCTTCTGCCAGTGCCCTTGTCCCCATGATGAACCACCACAACCCCCTGCCTCTGCAGGACACCCTTCAGCACTAGCAGATGTTGGGTATCTGTTTTGGTGGGTTCCAGTGTCTTCCTGTTGATGGTTTTTCAACAGTTGTGATTTCAGTGTTCTTGCAGGATCAGGAAGTCAATTTTTGGAGCAAACTCCACAAAACAACTTCTGAATGCTGGCAGAGGACATCAAGCACCCAGAAAAGCAGATCACTGCCTTCAAAAACAGGTAGGGAAAAAATATAAAAGACGAAAAANTACCTGAGTGAGAGACTACTCCACTGTGGTTATCCCAGTTATTAACATCTTTTCTGTATATCTCTTCTTTCCATTTCTTCTTGATCTTTTCTGCTTCTGTTAGGTTTTTTACCGTTTCTGCCATTTATTGTGCCCATCTTTGGATGAAATTGTCCTTTGGTATTTCCAATTTTCTTGAAGAGATCTCTTGTCTTTTCTCTTGTTTTCCTCTATTTCTTTGCATTGTTCATTGAGGAAGGCCATCTCGTCTCTCCTTCCTATTCTCTGGAACTCTGCATTTAGTTGGGTATACCTTTCTCTATCTCCCTTGCTTTTTGCTTCTCTTCTTTGCTCAGCTATTTGTAAAGCCTTCTCAGACAGCCACTCTGCCTTCTTGCATTTCTTTTTCTTTGGGATGGCCTTGTTCGCTTCCTCCTGTACGATATTATGGACCTCTGTCCATAGTTCTTCAGGCACTCTGTTTACTAGATCTAAAACCTTGAATTTGTCCCCTCCACTGTATATTCATAGGGAATTTAAGTTGTACCTGACTGGCTTAGTGGTTTTCACTGCTTTCTTTAGTTTAAGCCTGAATTTTGCTATGAGGAGCTGATGATTTGAGCCACAGTCAGCTGCAGGTCTTGTTTTTGCTAACTGTATCCAGCTTCTCCATCTTCAGCTGTAGAGAACGTAATCATTCTTTGGTTTTGACCAAATACCAAGAGAGATTTTGGCATTGACCATTTGGTGACGTCCATGTGTAAAGTCATCTCGTGTTGTTGAAAAATGGTGTTTGCTATGACCAGTGCACTGTCTTGGCAGAATTCTGTTAGCCTTTGCCCTGGTTCATTTTGTTCTCCAAGGTCAAACTTGCCTGTTACTCTAGGTATCTCTTGATATCCTACTTTTGCATTCCAATCCCCTATGTTGAATAGGATATATATATATATATATATGTATATATATATATATTATTTTGGTGTTAGTTCTGAGGTCTTCTAGATCTCTCCTTCAAAGTTCACTGCTGTGTCATGGTGAAGGGGCTTGTGTAACCCAGTGAAGCTATCAGCCGTGCTTTGTAGGGCCACCCAAGACAGTTGGGTCATGGAGAGTTCTGACAAAATGTGATCTACTGGAGGGGGGAAATGGCAAACCACTCCAGTATACTAGCCAAGAGAACTCCATGAAATGTTTAAAAGGCAGAAGGATATGACCCCAAAAGATGAGCTCCACCCCCCCACCCCAGATCAGAAGGTGTTCAGTATGCTACTGGGGAAGAGTGGAGACTAATAGCTCCAGAAAGAGTGAAGCGGCTGGGCCAAAGCTGGAACTGAAGCTTGGTTGTGGATGTGTCTGATGATGAAGGTGAAATCCAATGCTGTAAAGAACAGTATTGCATAGGAACCTGGAATGTTAGGTCCCTGAATCAAGGTAAATTGGACATGGTCAAGCAGGAGATGGTAAGAGTAAACATCGATATCTTAGGAATCCGTGAACTAAAATGGACGGGAATGGGTGAATTTAATTCATATAACCATTATATCTGCTGCTGTGGCCAAGAATCCCATAGGAGAAATGGAGTAGCCCTCATAGTCAACAAGAGAGTCCAAAATGCAGTACTTGGGTGCAGTCTCAAATATGATAGAATGATCTCTGTTCCTTTTCAAAGCAAAACCATTCAGCATCACAGTAATCTAAGTCTCTGCCCCAACCACTGATGCCCAAGAAGCTGAAGTTGATCAGTTCTGTGAAGACCTAGAAGAACTCCTGGAGCTATGGCCTTATAGTCTTTTTCTAGCCTCTGGCAGCAGGCGGTCAGAGAGCCTGTTTGGCTGGTCCTTTCCTGTTGCTTGGTGCATCAGGCACTTAAAGGGCCAGCCTCTCTGGAGCTTCTCTGTCGTTTAGCTGTCAGTGCTGGCATGTGGGGAGAGAGAGACTACGGTGATGGCTCCACCCCCTGCACGTAACTCTGCAGTATCACCTTGCCTCCATGGTTGCCTGGTTTTCCTCCGCAGGGATTTCCCCTTGAGATCTCCTCCTTCACGCCCCATTGGTCCATCTCCTTGCAGTCAACAGCAGACCTTGCCTTGGGATTGCTCTCCAATCCCTACGTTCCAACTCCCAGCCCCTGTACTTTCTAGGGGACTTGCGTCCCTGTCCAGGGTATGTAAGGCTGCAGCAAGGATTGTCTGTGTGATTCTTATTCCATTCATGCTGTCACAGCTCAGCTGCTTCACTCTCCAACAGCCTCAAATGCTTCTCCTCTGTCCTGAACAGTTGCCCCGATGCGAGGCTCTGACCCCTATTTCAGTTCCTCTACCCTCCAGGTACAGGTCCAGTCCTGCTCACTCTCCTCTTCCCCCCCCACTTCCTTTATTGTACTGAGTTTTGCGTGGTTCTATATATTCTCTTCCAGTGGTTAGGTCCTCCTGCCTGCTCTCAGCTGGTGTTCTGCAAGATCTTTTGTGTCTGAAGGTATATTCCTGATGAATCTGTGGAGAGAGATGTACTCCACGTCCACCTACTCCTCCACCATCTTGTTATTCCAAAAATACTTTTAAAATAACCAAAGCAAGGGAAATCCTCCAGTGACAGAAGTAAAGAGAGCTCACAGCCAGAGTGGGCACACCAGCTATTTACAGAAGAAGCAAGCCCACCGAAGAGAAGCTCTTAAAAAAAAATTGGGACTTCTACAGTAGTCCAGTGGTTAAGACTCTGTACTTCCACTACAAGGGTGTGGCTTCACTCTCTGGTCAAGGAACTGAGATCTCCCAAACCATGCAGTGTGACCTTAAAGTGAAAACAAAATTATAAGTCACACGAAGAATTTTAAGCCACACATGAGGAAGGGTATACAGACTCAATAAATAGGTGAAATGGTGTGTGCTGAGTCACTTCAGTCGTGTTCGACTCTGCACAACCCTATAGACTGCAAGCTGCCAGGCTCCTCTGTCCATGGGATTCTCCAGGCAAGAATATTGCTGTGCCCTCCTCCAAGCGATCGTCCCAACCCAGGGATCAAACTCACGTCTCTTACATCTAGCTGCATTGGCAGATGGGTTCTTTACCACTTGTGCCACCGGGGAAGCCCAGGTGAATCAGTATCCCTCAATAATAAAGAAGACACAAATGACCATGTCAGTCTTTATAAATGAGGAGGGACAAAATAAAGAAGAGAAGTGAATACTGTGAGAACACCTGGGGTTACGTCACCTACCCAAGATGACCTCAGTATCACGGGGTAGCCTTGGGCTGCCCGCACTTGTACTCCTAGTCCCTAGCCCACAGGTACCGGTGTAAATGTGGAGCGTCTATTGGACACCCCAGAAAAGGGGCACCAGTGGGTTTGGAGAGAGGGCGGGAAGGCCTGGACCCGTCTCCTGTGGCTCACACTGCTCTCTGGCCCGCAGAGCTCCAGGACTGGGTGCATCCTCCCGCCATGGCCGCCACCGCCTCCCCTCTGCCGCCCACCACCAGGGTGGCCAGTTCTGAGAACAGCAGCTCCTTCTATGACTATGAGTACTACCTGGACGACGTGGTCTTCATGCTGTGCAGGAAGGACGAGGTGCTGTCATTTGGCAGAGTCTTTCTACCTGTCTTCTACAGCCTGATCTTTGTGCTGGGCCTGGTTGGAAACCTCCTCCTCCTGGCGGTCTTGCTCTGGTTCGTGCCTCGAAGACGGATGACCGAGACCTATCTGCTGAACCTGGCCATCTCCAACCTCCTGTTTGTGGTGACACTGCCCTTCTGGGGCATCTCTGTGGCGTGGCATTGGGTCTTTGGGAGCTTCTTATGCAAGGTGGTGAGCACCCTCTATACCATGAACTTCTACAGTGGCATCTTCTTCATCAGCTGCATGAGCCTGGACAAGTACCTGGAGATTGTCTGCGCTCGGCCCTACCACCGACTGAGGACCCGAGCCAAGAGCCTGCTGCTTGCAGCCACTGTGTGGGCTGTGGCCCTGGCTGTCTCCGTTCCTGACATGGTCTTTNAAAAACAGGCATGAATTTTGGATTTTAGTTTCTGGTGTGCTACTCACTTGCTCTTGGGCCAGTTCCCTAGTCTCTGTGCCTCAGTATTCACAGCTATAAAATGGGACTAATAATCATGTTTAATTTCTATAAGGTAAATATTAGGATTAAATCAGTTAATGTATGTGAAGCTCCTTGTTCCTGCGCCAAGCACACTGTCAGGCGTCCATGGTGTTAGCTGCTATAATAGCTGTACCACATTTAATCCCACGGAATCCTTTGCTGTAAGTCTTATTTTATGATGAGAAAACAGCCTCGTGGAATTCAAGGGCTCTGAATAAAGCCCTGACTTTGTCTTGTGGCTACAGGGCCTGAAGGTTTAAGCCCAAAGGCATCCCACACTGTGCAGTGGAGAAGAGACCTACTCCACCACCTGAGCTGGTCTTTCCTGAATTCTCTCCCTGCGTGCCATTCCCATGGCCCTGGACCTTTTCCCTCTTGTCCTTACGTGGCTCCCAGTTCCTTTTCCTATTTTTCATTCACATACCATCAGCCCCACAAGCAGCCTTCCAGTCAGGCATCCTGAGCCATGGCAGCGTGGTCTCCTATCACTTTTCCATCTCTAGTCCCCAGCCTTCACCCCTGTCTTTTAATGAGCTAGCCCAGACTCTGGGCCTGAGTTCAAATGCCCACTCCCCTACTTACTAGCTGTGCGGCCTTGGGCAGGTTCCCTCAGTTTACTCACAGGCAAAATAGAGATAGCAGTAGTATCAGAGTGGTATTGCAAGGCTGAAATGAATTAATACATGTAAGGTTCTGAGAACAGAGCTTGGCCCATGGTAAGTGCTATGTAAGTGGTTGTTGTTGTTGCTCTGGTGGCTATATATAGAATAGAGTTTAATATCTGATGTTTTGCTGAACCCAGGAGGAAGAAAATAGAGATCCCAGTGCAGTTACCAGTTCCCCAACCCCAGAGCACTTTCCACAGCCTGACACTGCAGTCAGAATGTGAGTCACTTCACAACACCAGCCTCAGCTTTTCCAGCCACAGCTGAGCCAGGAAAGCAGGCTGGGAATGCTGGAGTTATCATCGGGTGGGGGCAGGGGTCCTATTGCTAGCTGAGCCAGAATGAGTCCAGACCTTGGGACTCCATCTCTACCACTGTCCTCTCAAAGCAGTCAGAGGAGACTTCTGAGAGAGGGGACGGGGCAGGGGGAGAGGTGTGTGGTGGTCACAGGGAGGTCACAGGGAGCTGGAATTGGCCTTGAACTTGAACTTGGTGGAAATAGTGGGGGCTGTGGGCTGGTCACTCTCCATGGTCACTGGCTCCCAAGGTCACTGAGGCAGGGCTTGCCCAGGCTGAGGAAGTATTAACTCATGAAAGAAGGCCAAGAAGGCTTTTGGTTCGATTGTATGCAGGGCACCAGTGGCAGAGGGAGGAAGCAGGCCAGGAAAAGAGGCAGAGTAGGGAGAGAGAGAGGCCTGACTGTGCTAATTAATTCCATGGTCATTTGTTGAATGCCTCTCAGATGCTAGCCTGTGCCAGGGAGTTCCAACCTCTGGGAATCCCCAGTCCGCAGAGGAGGCAGGTGATCCTCACAAGGCGACTGTGCATCTGGGGAGGTGGATTTGAGGCTGAGGAGCAACCTTCTGTGAGTGCTCGGGGGGCCGGGGAGGGGGTTTCACCAGGCTAGCAGCCCAGGCAGGCTTCTGGGAGGGGAGCATTAAGGTGGCCTTTTTAAAGGCTATAATTTCCAAAACCTTTTCCAAGGGAGCCAGCAGAATTAGTGTCCACTTGAAGTGATCTCCAGTGTTACTCTTTGTTTTATGTTAGGAAAGCTGGTGTGGCCTCCTGGGGTCACGTTTGATCTTGTTTGTTTGTTCACTGGTCTCAGCTGCACTGTGGGCAGCACACAGCATGGGAGTGCTTTGGGGGCCTGGGAGGGGCCTGCATGTGACCCTGACCTCCAGGGCCCTCGGCTGGGGGGAAGGGCAGCTGTGGGGCTGATGTGAAGGGGGGACCAGGGGAGGTGGGGGGTGACACAAACAGGGAGAGAGCAAGACAGGCTGGTCTGCCCAGGCTCCATGGGGTCCAGATCGGGGTCCTGGTAAAGGTTTAACAACCAACTCTCAGCAGTGGCGAGCAAGGGAGGGGAAGGCCCAATATGTGGCCTTTGCCATGGTATACACATTCCCACCATAACCAGTTTCAAGCTACTGACTTACCACTGAAGGTGGAATTGGTAAATTCCATGATCGTTTGTTGAAGGCCTCCCACGTGTTGCATTACTGGCCCTTGCCAGCCAGTACAAGCCAGGCCCACATATGGCTGACTTAGAATCTCCTCTGCCACCCCTTGATGAGGCCAGAAGTCCCACTATCAGAAGTTCATCCTTCAAATTCAAGTTTGGTTCATGTTAAAAAGGGGAGCTGAGGGAAAAGGGTATCTCCAGTTCTGTTAGTGAGTTTGAGCTTGTGCTGCTGCTGCACATAACAGGGGACAGAGGAATAGAAACTTTATTCAGAAAGCCAGCAGACCAAGAAGATGGCCGACTCGTATCCCAAAGAACCATCTTTCCTGAGTTAGAATTCAGGCTTTTTTTACACCCAAAGGGGAGGGGGTGTGACTGGATGTTGCAGACATCTGGGTGTCAGCCAGACCCCGGTGGGGACAGGTTAATCCTTTGTTCTTGCAATTACCCTCATGGGATTGCTCAGATGTTCCTGTAAACCTTCAACAGGACACATGTTATTTTCTGTTCCATAAATTTTTGTCTCTATATGAATGAAAAGTGTTATGCCTTTAAATGGTCAAGCCTGAGGGACAGTTAGGAGTCAGGTAACAGAGACATGAAGGGCCGTCAGAAACATGGGGTCCATTGCTCAGCGCAGCCTCTGATGATTCACTGTATGCTTTGCACAAGTAGTTCCCTTTCAGTGAGTCTCCATTTCCCCACCTGTAAGCTGGAGGAGGTAGACATCATGCAGTCTCACTCCCTCAGTCTGAGATTCAGAGGGGACGCGAGGGTCACAGGAAGTGACCCTATTGCCACCGTGTCAAATTACCACAAATTCAGTGGCTTAAAACAGCACAGATGTATGATCTTAAATTTCTGGAGGTCAGAAGTCTTAAAATGGGTCATCAGGACCATGTTCCTTCCAGAGGATTTGTTCCCTGCCTCTTCTAGCCTTTAGCGGCTACCTGCACCCACTGTCTTGGAACCCCATCCCTCTGACCTGTTTCCATAGTCACATTCCCTTCTCTGCTTCTGATATTCCTGTGCTTAATAAAGTAACTCAGTCATGTCCGACTCTTTGTGACCCCATGGACTGTAGTCCGTCAGGCTCCTCTGTCCATGGGGATTCTCCAGGCAAGATTACTAGAGGGGTTTGCCAAGCCCTCCTCCAGGGGATCTTCCCAACCCAGGAAGATCCTGCCTCCCCTATAAAGGACCCTTGTGGTTACAGTGGCCCCACCTGGATAATCTAGGGTATTCTCCCTAGCTCAGGGCCCTTAACCACATCTGTCATGTCACTCTTATGTATAAGGTAACATATCCACAGGTTTCAGGGATTAGGATATGGATATTTGGGGAGGCCACTCCGTTGACCATAGAGAAGCTATGTTTCCCAAGGAGGCTCCATAAAGCCTTCAGGTGATTAATGGTGGAATCTACAAAGACAAGACTAGCCAGTGAGGGTGAACCCAGGCAACCAAGATCTCCTGAGCTCAAATCATACCTCTCTCAAGTGGCCCCTTTTGATAACTGCTAGACAGGGCAGAAGAGAGGCTGCGAATGAGATGGGGCTAGGGCCACGGTACTGTTGCTGAGGATGAAGCCCTTGGACCCAGATGCAGTTCAGCCAGTGACTTCCTGTGTAACTGTGCTGAAGTTACTCTGCTCCTGGGTTAAGCGGGGCTGGTGGGTCCTTCCTGGTTTGCCTTATAGGACTACCGCAGTTGCTAAGAAGGCGCCTGGCCAGTTGTCATGTGAGTACAGGAATGCTTGTTGCTGTTGTCATCTTTGTTGGTATTATTGATGAAGGGATGGGAGGGGTTGGGGCACCAGAGGTTAAGAGAAGGTGGAAAGAGTCCCAGGATGAAAGATCAGGAGGCTTGTGGCCCCCAGAGAAAAAGAATGGAGCGTTCCAGGTAAAGGGAGCCTTGTGAAGGTGATCTGGTCCAGCTGGGGCATGCTGACCCTGACCTCTGGCTTTGATCAAAGCAATCATCAGATTTGGTTGTTTATTAAAGCAAAAGACAGGGACTTTGAGAAGCCAGATCAGGATCAAGGTCAGTGCTGACAGACTAGAAGAGCTGTTATTTAATTAGTGGTAACTCCTGACTGGGCTTCCCTGGTGGATCAGTGGTAAAGAATTTGCCTGCCAATGCAGAAGACACAAATTCGATCCCTGGGTCAGGAAGATCCTTTGGAAAAGGAAATGGCAACCCACTCCAGTATTCTTGCCTTGGAAATCCCATGGACAAAGGAGCCTGGTGGACTACAGTGCACAGGGCCACAAAAAGAGTTGGGCATGACTTAGCGACTAAATAACAACAGCTTCCTGACTGAAAACCCTAATTAGGCCCACGTACAGAAGGGCAGTCCCTCCTCCCAGCCCCAGCAACTCAGACTCGCAAACCAGCCATGTGCTGGAGGATGTCATGACTGCTGCCCAGGAAAGTCAGGGGCTCACACACAGGAGACCCCAGATGCACAGGAAGGGAGTGGAGGACCAGGAATGAAGGCACAGGGCCAAGTTCTCAAGTCCAGTCAGGACCAGAGCCCAGCCCTAGTTAAAGCCGCCCAGGCGGAGGCCTTGGGGTGGGGATAGGGCGTTTATGTTTCCCCAATCTCTGGCCCAGAGGCCGGTTGACAGAAGCCCAAGGGTGGGGCAGAGGCTCAAGGAGTAGGAGGACTCCTGGGAGAGGATCAGCCTCCGAAGAATGCATATTTCCATCACTGGGTCACAGTGTCATGGATACTGGAAGAGTCAGCCGAGGACCTGAATCAACATTTCTTTCAAAATTCTACCTGGAAGAAAGAAAAACAGACAAAATTTCTAACCAGAAAGGACTGGGAACAATATTTCCAGTATATCTGCAAAAAGCTAAAATCTTACTATAGAAAACCTCTTGTAAAATGAGAATCCCACACATTAAAACAATAAATCATGCACAGAAAAAATACAGACTGGCACTGAATGTATGAAAAAGTTAAACCTCCTTTACAACCACAGGATAAGAAATAGGGGATCTGCTGGTGATCTGGTGGTTAGGACTCAGCGCTCTCACTGCTGAGTGCCCAGGTTTGATCCCTGGTCAGGGAACTAAGATTTCACAAGCCATGCAGTACCGTTCCTCCTCCCCTGAAAGAATAAAAACTAAAATGCAGAGGGACAAGGTGGAGTTGATTTGTATTTCGGGGTTTGTGGCCCATTACCATTACCGGCCTACAGGCCTTATTCTGGTGACTGCACATGGGTGCCTGTTTGGCCAACAAATTCTTTTTTATCTCCTTCCTTTCTCCATCGGTGAACAATTGAATGTGTTGAACATGAAGCTTCTCTCCTTGTAGAACACAGAACAGGACTGAGCATAATCTTTGGTTCATGACAGGGTTTTTTCCACTGGTTCATGTGAGGCTTTCTTTTAAAAATTATGTTTAATAGTACAACTAAAACCTGGGAAACTGCTGTCCAGGGGAACTTGACCTTGAACAGTGACCTGCTCCATCCCGTGTCGCTGGCTTCTCCTACCCAGGCAGCCACCATCGTGAGTCCTCTTCTTGTCTCTTACCTGCCTTTCACCTCTTTGTACTCCTTCATAGCATATGTTTGTATACTTCGTAGAGGTGGTTTTATATATATATTTCATTTGTATTAATTTTATTAAAAGAGTATTATGTCTGTATTTTTATCACGTGTGTGTTTTAATGGGACCTGAGGACATTAGTGTGGAGGTAGAGACACCCGGGGTGGTGATGGGGCTGCGAGGAAGGGGTCTGCGATGTCTCTTACAGTTCGGTCTTAGGAGACCGAGTGGCTGGTGGTGGGTGTTCAGTTAGATGGAGAAGAGGCTGATTTGGAAGGTGGTGAACTCACTTCTGGGCAAAGCAGTAGTCTAAGCGAATGTCTGCTGAGTGCCTCCTATGTCCTGGGCATTCTATTCTTCATAGAGCTTGAAATGCTCTGCCTGAATGATCATGTTTAAGCCTCACGAGAACCCCATGAAATGGGCACAATTATTAATATCATTTTAAAGATGGGAAAACTGAGGAATTAGTAGATTTGTAGGTTCTGAATCTATCAACATGATGGTTCATATCTTTCTACTGCAAACCTAGAAGGAGGGGATGAAATATTTTTAACATATTGAATATTTACAAATGAAATTATTGACATAAAACTAAATATTTATACATAAAATATTTCAAAAATAAATTTACTTTTAACTGAAAGGTAATTGATTTATAGTATTGTGTTGGTTTCTGCCAAACATTAACGTGAATCAGCCACAGGCATACCTATGTCTTCTCCCTCTTTAACCTCCCTCCCATCTCCTTCCCCACTGCATCCCTCTAGGTTGTTACAAAGCCTTGAGTTCTCTGAGTCATATAGCAACTCCCATTGGCTATCTATTTTGCATATGGTAATGTATGTTTCCGTGTCACTCTCTCCATATACCCCATGCTTTCCTTTTTCCTCCACCCCCGCAGTGTCCATCAGTCTGCTCTCTATGTCTCTGTCTCCACATTGCTGCCCTTCAAGTAATTTCATTGGTACCATCTTTCTATGTTCCATATATGTTAGTATATGATATTTGTTTTTCTGACCTGCTTCACTCGGTATAATAGGCTCTGGGTTCATCCACCTCATCAGGACTGACTCAAACATATCCCTTTTTATTGCTGAAGAATATTCCACTGTGGGCTTCCCTGGTGGCTCAGTGGTAAAGAATCTGCCCGCAATGGAGGAGATGCAGGAGCCACAGGAGATGCAGGTTTGATCCCTGGGTGGGGAAGATCCCTTGGAGGAGGGCATGGCAACCCACTCCAGTATTCTTGCCTGGAAAATCCCATGGACAGAGGAACCTGGCGGGCTACATTCCATAGGGTCCCTAAGAGTCAGACGTGGCTGAAGTGACTTAGTACACACACATGCAATATTCCATTGTATATATGTACCCCAGCTTCTTTATCCTTTCATCTGTTGATAGACATCTAGGTTTCTTCCATGTCCTAGCTATTCTAAATAGTGCTGCAGTGAACATTTGGGTATATGTGTCTTTTTCAGTTTTGGTTTCCTCAGGGTATATGCCTAGAAGTGCAATTGCTGAGTCATATAGTGGTTTTATTCCTAATTTTTTAAGGAATCTCCAACTGTCTTCCATAGTGGCTGTATCAATTTGCATTCCTACCAACAGTCCAAGAGAGTTCCCTTTTCTCCACACCTTCTCGAGCATTTATTGTTTATAGGTTTTTTGATGAGGGCCATCCTGACTGGTGTGAGGTGATAGCTCATTGTAGTTTTGATTTGCATTTCGCTAATAATGAACAATGTTGAGCATCTTTTCATGTATTTATTAGCTACCTTATGTCTTTGGAAAAATATCTGTTTAGGTCTTTTTCCCATTTTTTGACTGGGTTATTTGTTTTTCTGGGATTGACTTGTATGAGCTGCTTGTATATTTTGGAAATTAATCCTTTGTTACTTGTTTCATTTGCTATTACTTTCTCCCATTCTGAGGGTTGTCTTTTCACCTTTATAGTTTCCTTTGCTATGGAAAAGCTTTTAAGTTTAATTATGTCCCACTTGTTTATTTTTGTTTTTATATCCATTACACTAGGAGGTGAGTCATAGAGGATCTTTCTGTGACTTACATCATAGAGGATTCTGACTATGTTTTCTTCTAAGAGTTTTATAGTTTCTTGTCTTACAATTAGGTCTTTAATCCATTCTGTGTATGGTGTTAGAAAGTGTTATAATTTCTTTCCTTTACATGTAGCTGTCCAGTTTTTCCAGCACCACTTATTGAAGAGACTGTCTTCACCCCATTGTATATTCTTGCCTCCTTTATCAAAAGTATGGTAGCTATAGGTGTGTGGGTTTATCTCTGTGTTTTCTATCTTGTTCTATTGGTCTATATTTCTGTTTTTATGCAAGTACCATACTGTCTTGATGATTGTAGCTTTGTAGTATAGTCTGTAGTCAGGATGGTTGATTCCTCTGGCTCCGGCTCCATTTTGCATGGTTCTATATATTCTTTGCCAGTGGTCAGGTCCTCCTGCCTGCTCTCAGCTGTTGTTCTGCAAGATCTTCTGTGTCTGAAGGTGTATTCCTGATGAATCTGTGGAGAGAGATGTACCCCATGTCTACCTACTCCTCCACCATCTTGTTCCCCCAAAAATACTTTTAAAATAACCAAAGCAAGGGAAATCCTCCAGTGACAGAAGTAAAGAGAGCTCACAGCCAGAGTGGGCACACCAGCTAAATATAGAAGAAGCAAGCCCACCGAAGAGAAGCTCTCTCTCTCTCTCTTTCTCTCTCTCTCTCTCTCTCTCTTTTTTTTTAAAAGGAACTTCCCTGGTGGTCTAGCAGTGAGTTCAGTCCCTGGTCAGGGAAATAAGATCTTGCAAGGTGTGTAGCATGGCCATTAAATTAAAAAAAAAATACAAACCACACAAGGAAGATTAATTTTAAGCCACACATGAGGAAGGGTATACAGACTCAATAAATAGGTGAAATGGTGTGTGCTGAGTCACTTCAGTTGTGTTCGACTCTGTGCAACCCTATGGACTGCAAGCTGCCAGGCTCCTCTGTCCATGGGATTCTCCAGGCAAGAATATTGCTGTGCCCTCCTCCAAGGGATCGTCCCAACCCAGGGATCAAAGTCATGTCTCTTACATCTACCTGCATTGGCAGATGGGTTCTTTACCACTTGTGCCACCGGGGAAGCCCAGGTGAATCAGTATCCCTCAATAATAAAGAAGACACAAATGACCATGTCAGTCTTTATAAATGAGGAGGGACAAAATAAAGAAGAGAAGTGAATACTGTGAGAACACCTGAGGTTACGTCACCTACCCAAGATGACCTCAGTATCACGGGGTAGCCTTGGGCTGCCCGCACTTGTACTCCTAGTCCCTAGCCCACAGGTACCGGTGTAAATGTGGAGCATCTATTGGACACCCCAGAAAAGGGGCTCCAGTGGGTTTGGAGAGAGGGCGGGAAGGCCTGGACGCGTCTCCGTGGCTCACACTGCTCTCTGGCCCGCAGAGCTCCAGGACTGGGTGCATCCTCCCGCCATGGCCGCCACCACCTCCCCTCTGCCGCCCACCACCAGGGTGGCCAGTTCTGAGAACAGCAGCTCCTTCTATGACTATGAGTACTACCTGGACGACGTGGTCTTCATGCTGTGCAGGAAGGACGAGGTGCTGTCATTTGGCAGAGTCTTTCTACCTGTCTTCTACAGCCTGATCTTTGTGCTGGGCCTGGTTGGAAACCTCCTCCTCCTGGCGGTCTTGCTCTGGTTCGTGCCTCGAAGACGGATGACCGAGACCTATCTGCTGAACCTGGCCATCTCCAACCTCCTGTTTGTGGTGACACTGCCCTTCTGGGGCATCTCTGTGGCGTGGCATTGGGTCTTTGGGAGCTTCTTATGCAAGGTGGTGAGCACCCTCTATACCATGAACTTCTACAGTGGCATCTTCTTCATCAGCTGCATGAGCCTGGACAAGTACCTGGAGATTGTCTGCGCTCGGCCCTACCACCGACTGAGGACCCGAGCCAAGAGCCTGCTGCTTGCAGCCACTGTGTGGGCTGTGGCCCTGGCTGTCTCCGTTCCTGACATGGTCTTTGTGAGGACGCATGAAAACTCCCCGGGCGTGTGGGACTGCTATGCAGATTTTGGGGGACACGGGACCATCTGGAAGCTCTTCCTCCGCTTCCAGCAGAACCTCCTGGGGTTTCTCCTCCCCCTCCTTGCCATGATCTTCTTCTATTCCCGCATCGGCTCTGTGCTGGTGAGTCTGAGGCCCCCGGGCCAGAGCCGGGCCCTGAGGATGGCCGTAGCTCTGGTGGTGGCCTTCTTTGTGCTGTGGTTCCCATACAATCTCACCTTGTTTCTGCACTCGCTGCTGGACCTGCAAGTCTTTGGGGACTGCAGGGTCAGCCAGCAGCTGGACTATGCGCTGCAGGTGACGGAGAGCATCGCCTTCCTGCACTGCTGCCTCACCCCCGTCCTCTACGCCTTCTCCAGCCACCGCTTCCGCCAGTACCTCAAGGCTTTGCTGGCCGCTGTGCTCAGAAGGCAACAGGCCCTGCTGTCCAGCTATTCTGAGAGTAGCGGGCTCACTGCCCGGGAAGATGTAATGGGCATGAGTGACCTTGGGGAGAGGCCGGCTGAGAGCTTCCCCAACAAGGGGGACAGAGGGAAAAACTCAGCCTGAGCAGTCACACCACAGTCCATGAGAGCAGAGGGGACCCAGCTCCTCGGTGCATCCATCGAAGTCTTCCCTTCAGAGGCCTCAGTGACCATGTTGCTGATCCCACTGGTCAGTTCTCAGTCCTCAGCCATCAGCAGCATTCGCTCTCTCCTGCGCTCACCCTCCTCTTCCTTCACTGCCCTCCCAGAGTCCATACTCACTTGCCTGAATGGCCGCCTTAGTTTAATAGCTGACCTCTGTGCTGCCCATCCTCGGGCTCGCGTGTCATCTGATCTGCACCCAGCAGCCCCTGACCACAGCACCCTCAGCATCACTCCCACGCCCTGCAGAGTAGCCAGATGTCTGCCACCCACCAGGCTTCCCCTTTCCCCAAAGCTCAGCTGGGAAAATATTATTGTAATTTTGTTTAATATCGCAGCCCTCATGCTGGCTCCAGGGGCTGGTAGTCAGAAGGGGCTGGAGGGGCTCCACCCATGAGAGTCCGCAGGTGGGAGGCAGAGTAAACACATGTTTCTGGTGGTTCAGGAGCTTCTCCCTCCTTCTGCCTCCTGTGCCCTCACTCAGGAGCCTTCAGGGGTCCCTCAGAGCCTACACCATCAAATCCAGCACCTTTGTCCAGTCTTAAGGCTGAACTTCTCACAATCAGAATCCCCACACCATTTCACCCCTACACTCCTTCTCCTGGCTTTTCATTTCTTGGGCGCCACACCTGTTGCTGTTTCCTTCACATTCCCATCTCTGCCCTTGTGCTGGTTGGCTCCCTCATGGAACAGGGGTCATTTTCCAGCCAAGTATCCCCTCACCCTTGTTATGTAACTGAGTCCTACCTGCTCTGGGAGACCACTCCAGAGTCACTCTGCCCTGTGCTTTGGGTGGCGTTTGGGTGGGCATGGGTCTTGGGCCAGCTTCAGCCTTACGTTTCCCTGGCGCAGTGATTCATTTAGGGATGGGCCCAGGCACAGGCAGAGCTTGTGAAATGCAACTCGACTAGAACATGCTAGAACAGAGGCATGAAACTGAAGCCAGGGGGGTGTGAGGTCTAGGGCTGCTCCTCCCTCAGCTCAGACTTCAGAAGGGGAGGTGACAGCAGTGAGTGAGCAGATCCTGGGGTCAATGCCAAAGCCCCAGAATCAAGGCCTGGTGGAAGGACATCCCAAGCCTGCACTTGACAGTGACACGAACCAATGGATGTCTTTTCAGTTTGGGGTGGTGGTCTTCTGGTACCTGCGACCTGCGGATTCCTGATGGATATGCCCTACCTGGATATCCCATGTCTCCCACAGTCGGCATCCTCCCTGTGCACCGATACGTCACTGAGAAACCTTTCCCAGGGAGCCCCTGAGCCACAGTGCCATCTCTCTCTTCCTGAGCTTCTAAAGCATCACTGCTTTCTCCCACCTCCCAGGGGCTGCTGCTGCTAAGTAGCTTCAGTCGTGTCCGACTCTGTGTGACCCCAGAGACGGCAGCCCACCAGGCTCCCCCGTCCCTGGGATTCTCCAGGCAAGAACACTGGAGTGGGTTGCCATTTCCTTCTCCAATGCATGAAAGTGAAAAGTGAAAGTGAAGTCACTCAGTCGTGTCCAACTCTTCGCAACCCCATGGACTGCCGCCTACCAGGCTCCTCCGTCCATGGGGTTTTCCAGGCAAGGGTACTGGAGTGGGTTGCCATTGCCTTCTCTGCCCACGTCCCAGAGCCACCTGTAAAACCCAGCACAGACCCTGGCAGACAGTAGTGCTCAGAACAAAATTTTTGGCTGGATGGAATGGAGGCTAGGAGGACGTGAGTCAAATTAAATTAGACAAGACTGGAAGTCAGGTTTCTGTAATTTAATCTGCATTTAGGGAATTGAGGTCAGAGATGAAGGAATAAGACACCAAGCCCTGTGGGCTGCAGTCTGAAGCAGGTGCAGGAGGCAGGAAAGAGGACACAGAAAACAATGACAGATGGGCTGTGATACACGCAGTGGCAGGGTGCTCCAGGGAGGGGCTGGGGTGGAGGCCATCTCTGGCCAGATGGTGAGGTTCAAGAGGTTTCCAGGAATAGCCAGCCCTGGGCCTAAGAGTGAAAACAAGCATTGTATGGACAGTTCCACTGGAGAAAGTTGTCAAAGTTGAATTGCCCTGGATTGAAAATTCGGGGACCTACATGTGGCAAAACTTAAATATCAACTGTGGGGAGGTGATGAGGAGCCAGAAAAGTAAAAAGGGGATGCTCAGAGGTGCTTTTGGAAAAAAAGTCTCTGGCAGTAGAGTAAACAGAGAGTCCACAGGCCCCACGTGGAGAGAGATGCTGAGATTGAGCTCTAAGAAGGGTAGCAGGGGTGGGGAAGCAGGGACAGGGTTCGGTGGCACCACAGGGGTCAGATGGCAGAGCTCTCTCCCTATGGAGGAGAGAAGGGGAGGGGCTGAGGGTGTGTCCTCTGTATCTGCCTAAGGGGATGGGGGGGATGGTGGTGTCCTGAGCAGAGAGGCAGGGAAATCAGGAGATGGGCATGGTTCAGGGCAGAGGTGGGGGGGTGGGGGGGGGCGGCAGCGGGGAGGACAGATGCTGAGTTCTGTGTGGGCTGAACTGAATCAGAGGTGCTGAGAGACCACTGCGGGGAGATTGGGGGTCTGGAGGTAGGAGAGAGCTCTGAGCTTAGCGATGGTTGTGGAAACCAAATGAGGGGTTGAAATCACCCCAAGGTGGGGGTGCAGAAGGGAGAGGAGGGCAGGGAGGAGGGACCTTGCATATCTCCTCCATGAAAGGCCACCCTTCTCTAGAGCTGCTCTGTCCAATACAGAAGCCATGCAGCTATTGAGCACTCAGTGTGAAGGGTTGAAAAGTACAGACCAGGTTTTGGAGGGAAAAAGAAATGTAAAAATATTTCATTAATACTTTTGTATGACTCCCTATTGAAATGCTAATATTTTAGATACATCAGGACAAGTAAAGAAAAATGAATTTCACCAGTTTCTTTTTACTTTTAAAAACGTGTCAGCTAGGAGATGAAAAGTTACACGTGTGGCTTGCCTCATATGGCTATCAGATGACACTGTTCTAGACCCTGAATCCCACAGGGTAAGTGTTGAGGAAAACAAGAAAAGCGGAGTGGGAGGGTGGAGACCAATGTTTGCAAGATGCTACATGACTCACTGTAACCAGTGTCTGTACTGAGTGAGATTTGTCATGGCATGTATTATCCCCCAAACTGAGTTGCCCACAGATATTTCCCCTTCCTTGGACTTCCTGTGAGAGGCGAGTTACGCAGCATTTGTTGTGAGAGACGGTGTTTTCAAGAGAGAAATATCAGCCTGTGAGGTGATCAGAAGGAAGCCAAAGAGCAGGGAGGACAAGCAGGACAGAGGAGGGGGTGGTCTGGGGCTTTAGAGGGGTGGGTGAGAGGAGGCAGAGACCCAGGGAGCCCCCCCAGCCAGACTTCGGCCACCTGGACAGAGCTCACTCCACAGGCCGCAGGCGGTAGCGGAATCGCACCTCGTGGCTGGGCTGTGTGGTGCCAAAGCCCCAGCGCTGGGGGTCCACGGGTGGTACAGGTGTGTCAGGGTCCACCAACTCCAGGTCAAAGTTCATGACCATGAGCAGGATAAAGAGCTTCATCTCATTGAGGGCCAAGAACCTCCCAGGGCAGATAGAGACACCTGAGCCCCACGGCATGGTATAGTGGCGGATCTTCTTGCCTGCCTTGTAGAAGTCTACTTTTCGGCTGCCGCTGGGGGTGAGGAAGCGATCGTACCTGAAGGCGGTGGGCTCTGGGTGGATGTCGGGGTCCATGTGCACTGAGAGATAAGGGAAGAGGGCCAGGATGTCTCCATTGCGGAGCAGGTACTCCTGCCCACTGGCCATCTGCAGGATCTGGTCATCGTTCACCACCCTGAGGAGGGTGGGCGAGGCCCTCAGCCGCAGTGTCTCTTCCATCACACTGTCCAGCACCGGCATGCGGTGCAGGGCACCGAACTTGAAGGACTGCTTAGCCTCCAGCCTGACCTCTCCCAGGAGCCGGGTGGCCTCCTCCCTCACAGCCCGCATGGCCTCTGGGTGCTTCAGGAGGAACAAGAGGGCCCAGAAAGAGGTCGGCCCTGTGTTACCCTGGGAGGCCCAGAGCATCATGAAGTTGAACTTGTCCTGCATGGCCGGGGAGACGCCCTGCTCCCTCAGAAACTGAAGCATGTAGGCGATCCAGTTGCTTACGCCGTACTTCTCCAGGTTGTGTTCCACCGAGAGTTCCTTATGGAAGAGACGCTGGAGCCGGCCCACTTCCAGCCACTCCCGGGGCCCAAGCAGGGAGTAAACAAACCTGGGGAACAGGCGGTCATACTTGCGAAACTCCAGGAATAGCTCCTCTGCCTGCAGCAGGTCCTGCTCCTTGTCCTTTGTATAGCCGAACAAGCTCAGGTAGCCAGCCTTGAACAAGATGTTGTAGCAGAAGTGAAAGAGGCCATCCTCATGCCAGTGGTGGGTGTCCAGACTGAGACCTTTTGGCCCCAGCATAACCAAGGACAGGGTGTCTAACATGACTTTGTTGAGCTCCTCCAAGCCTTCCCCCATGAGGTGCTTGGTGCTGGCTGAGTGTATCATCCTATAGTCTCCCTGCACAGAGCGGTATCCAAATACCTTTAGCACCAGTTTTTGCGCATACTCCACGAAGTCTAGCTTCCTCTGCGCATCCTTGAGGATGGGGCCAAAAGACAGAGGGTCCATGACAAAGGTGAAGTACTGGCCCCCTAGCTGTACCGTGAATATGTCCCCATGTTTGGCCTGCATGTGCCTCAGAAATTCGAACATATTCTTCCGGAAAGCCATAGCATGGCCCAGCCAGGGCACAGGGCCCTTATCCAGAGGGGGCTCCTTGGGTCTTCGTTGCCGGAGCAGCCCCCGCAGGCACAGGTATCCCACAACGACCACTAGCAGGGCTCCCAGCACCGGACCCCAGAGCACCATGGCTGATCTCTTCCAGGCTGAGCTCTGGATGTGCTGTTCTCTGGGTGCCAGAGGGTTTGGGAGGACACGGTGGGGATAGAAAGGTCTTCCCACCTGGACCTTGCCCTGTGGCTGCAAGTTACCATAAATAAACCTGGTGAGACAGTACCCGAGAGCAAATCCTTCCCCTAGATTCTGTTAGGACCTAGTCATGTGAGAGGAGCAGGTGGGAGGGAGCAGGAAGCAGGCCAGAAGGAAGCCTCTTGCAATGGTCATAGCCCCCGCACGAGCTTCAGACTTTGTTCCAACCCTTCCTGAAACAGCTCCACCATTTTCTCTACTAAGACTTCTTTGACCCAACCCTCACCCTTGTGACTTACTGACTTCTCACTCCTTTATTTACTCTTGACTTCATATGTGCATTAATTTGCTAGTTCCTTCAACAGAGATGCAAGTACTTACTAAGTTTCACATCCACTTCCTCCTCATTCTTTAAAACACCCACAGAATCTCCCAGAGGCTCCTTCAAGCACAGGCTCAGACTTGAGTCTCTGAGTCTCTCACCAACTGGCTTGCACACTTCTCTACCAAGAAATACAGAGTGTGAATCATGGAATTATGAAATGTCAGAGATGATAGGGACTTCAAACCAACTGCTTTACTTCACAAGAAGGATCTCGGTTCAGAGTGTAGCAGGGACTTTTTCTGACAGTGGCCCTGGCTTGGGTGAGGTGAGCTGACCATTTACTAGGGACCTTTAGTGACATGTCAGGCCAAGACCCTGTCAGCAAGCCCAAGAAGGAGAAAACTACTGTTGACTCTTAAGACTTTAGTTCAGCAGCCTAGCTCATTGTTGCAATATGTGAGGTTCAGACTGAATTCAACCAGTTGTGACAAGCCTCAAGTTACTCTTTAACTTCTGAAATGACCTGCAAACAGGGACTTTGTCTCTTCAGATGATCATACGATTTGAGTGAGCTTCTGTGTGCAGCTCCTCCCAGCAGGGAGCTGAAAATATCCACACTCAGCATCCATGAAGTCCTCTCTGGTTGCTCAGGGCAACCACAGCAAGTACTCAGCTCCAACAACTCTCCGCATCCTTAGGATATGGTCAGAAAGGGAATTCCCTGGTGGCCCAGTGATTAGAACTCAGTGATTTTACTGCTGTGGCCCGGGTTCAGTCCCTGGTCAGGGAACTAAGACCCCACAGGCTGAAGCTCTGCCAAAAAAAGAAACAGGTCAGAAACTGTGGGTCAAGTCCAAAGAGCTGAACTTTGTCCCTTAGTATATTTTTGTATTGGGGGATTTTTTTTTTTTTTCGTCGTACCATTTGACATGTGGGATCTGTTTCCCTACCAGGGATTAAACCCGTGCTGTTGTTTGGGAGCTTGGAGTCTTAACGACTGGACCAATAGAGCAGTCCCTGTCCCTCAGTTTTTAATGGGTGGCAGCCCCACCTTGCTTCTCAGAAGTAAAGAACCCATCTGGGTCAGGAAGATCCCTTGGAGAAGGAAATGCCAAGCCACTCAAGTTTTCTTGCCTGGAAAAATGTCATGGATAGTCCATGGGGTCACAAAAGAGTCAGACACCACTTAGCAACTATACAACAACTACCACCACTACCTTACATTTATTCTTTCCTTCATTTATTCATTCATTCATTCACACCCACTTATCCATTTATTTCCTCCTTTCTTGGAACAGCCCTGTCTATCCATTCAACAGATACTTGCTGTGCACTTAACCCAGAAATTTTGCTGCAACCCTAAATGAGACTGACCTGGTCCCTGCCCTCTTGGAGTTTATGGCTTCCACTGAAGAAGCGTATAATCACAATTGTGTTAAGTGCTACAAAGAAAGGCAGAACAGGAAGGAGGATGGGGAATCAGGGAGGTGCCCTGATCAGGAGGTCATTAGGGGAGGACAGCAAAACCAGGTAAATGTGTGCTGTGTGTAAGGATATAGGGGACATTCTTCTAAAGCAAGTGGCAGGGTCATCTCAAGAGAGCCAGTGTGGCCAGAGTGTTCAGAGCAGGAGGAGTCTCCAGCTCAGTGCGAATTTGAGCTCTGACCCATCACCATTGCACTGAACTCTTCTCATGCCAACAGGTCCAGCCACCCTTGTGTATGGGACCAGCCCACCAGGGCCTCTGAAGGGTGGCCTGTCCCAGGGTATTGGCCCAGGTGCTGCCCTCCCAACCCTCTGGAGTGGCTGGGACCCAGTGGTCCAGAGTGCGCACCGCAAACCTATGACGACTCTCAGCCTTACACAGTCCGGCCGCAGCTCCAGGGCAGGGTGGGGGTGGCATCACAATGGATTTGCAGGGCAGTCCAGGAGCCTTGGAGTACAGAATGAAGCAGGGCAAAGGCTAACAGAGTTTTGCCAAGAGAAAGCACTGGTCATAGCAAACACCCTCTTCCAACAACATAAGAGAAGACTCTACACATGGACATCACCAGATGGTTAATACCAAAATCAGATTGATTATATTTTTTGGAGTCAAAGATGGAGAAGCTCTATACATAAGTCAGCAAAAACAAGACCGGGAGGTGACTTTGGCTCAAATGATGTACTCTTTAGTGCCAAATTCAGACTTAAACTGAAGAAAGTAGGGAAAACCACTAGACCATTCAGGTATGACCTAAATCAAATCCCTTACGTTTATACAGTGGAAGTGACAAATAGATTCAAGGAATTAGATCTGATAGAGTTCCTGAAGAACTATGGACAGAGGTTTGTGACATTGTCCAGGAGGCAGTAATCAAGACCATCACCAAAAAAGAAATGCAAAAGGCAAAATGGTTGTCTGAGTTCAGTTCAGTTCAGTCGCTCAGTCACGTCCGACTTTTTGTGACCCCATGAATCGCAGCATGCCAGGCCTCCCTGTCCATCACCAACTCCCGGAGTTCACTCAGACTCGCGTCCATCAAGTCCGTGATGCCATCCAGCCATCTCATCCTCTGTCGTCCCCTTCTTCTCCTGCCCCCAATCCCTCCCAGCATCAGAGTCTTTTCCAATGAGTCAACTCTTTGCATGAAGTGGCCAAGTACTGGAGTTTCAGCTTTAGCATCATTCCTTCCAAAGAAATCCCAGGGCTGATCTCCTTCAGAATGGACTGGTTGGATCTCCTTGCAGTCCAAGGGACTCTCAAGAGTCTTCTCCAACACCACAGTTCAAAAGCATCAATTCTTCGTCACTCAGCCTTCTTCACAGTCCAACTCTCACATCCATACATGACCACAGGAAAAACCATAGCCCTGACTAGATGGACATAAGTCGGCAAAGTAATATCTCTGCATTTGAATATGCTATCTAGGTTGGTCATAACTTTTCTTCCAAGGAGTAGGTGTCTTTTAATTTCATGGCTGCAGTCACCATCTGCAGTGATTTTGGAGCCTAATAAAATAAAGTCTGACACTGTTTCCACTGTTTCCCCA
>SJYQ01016296.1:0-97370 GCA_006410935.1 Redunca redunca | reverse complement strand
TAATCAATCTGATTTTGGTGTTGACCATCTGGTGATGTCCATGTGTAGAGTCTTCTCTTGTGTTGTTGGAAGAGTGTGTTTGCTATGACCAGTGCATTTTCTTGGCAAAACTCTATTAGTCTTTGCCCTGCTTCACTCCGTATTCCAAGGCCAAATTTGCCTGTTACTCCAGGTGTTTCTGGACTTCCTACTTTTGCATTCCAGTCCCCTATAATGAAAAGGACATCTTTTTTGGGTGTTAGTTCTAAAAGGTCTTGTAGGTCTTCATAGAACTGTTCAACTTCAGCTTCTTCAGCATTACTGGTTGGGGCATAGACTTGGATTACCATGATATTGAATGGTTTGCCTTGAAAACGAATAGAGATCATTCTGTCGTTTTTGAGATTGCATCCAAGTACTGCATTTTGGACTCTTCTGTTGACCATGATGGCTACTCCATTTCTTCTGAGGGATTCCTGCCCACAGTAGTTGATGTAATGGTCATCTGAGTTAAATTCACCCATTCCAGTCCATTTTAGTTCGATGATTCCTATAATGTCGATGTTCACTCTTGCCATCTCCTGTTTGACCACTTCCAATTTGCCTTGATTCATGGACCTGACATTTCAGGTTCTTATGAAATATTGCTCTTTACAGCATCGGAGCTTGCTTCTATGACCAGTCACATCCATAGCTGGGTACTGTTTTTGCTTTGGCTCCATCCCTTCATTCTTTCTGGAGTTATTTCTCCACTGATCTCCAGTAGCATATTGGGCACCTACTGACCTGGGGAGTTCCTCTTTTGGTATCCTACCATTTTGCCTTTTCATACTGTTCATGGGGTTCTCAAGGCAAGAATACTGAAGTGGTTTACCATTCCCTTCTCCAGTGGACCACATTCTGTCAGACCTCTCCACCATGACCCGCCCGTCTTGGGTTGCCCTGCGGGCATGGCTTAGTTTCATTGAGTTAGACAAAACTGTGGTCCTAGTGTGATTAGAATGACTAGTTTTCTGTGAGTATGGTTTCAGTGTGTCTGCCCTCTGATGCTTTCTTGCAACACCTACCATCTTACTTGGGTTTCTCTTACCATGGGCGTGGGGTATCTCTTCACGGCTGCTCCAGCAGAGCACAGCCGCTGCTCCTTACCTTGGATGAGGGTATCTCCTCCCACTGCCCTTCCTGACCTTCAATGTGGGATGGCTCCTCTAGGCCCTCCTGCGCCCGGGCAGCCACTGCTCCTTGGGCATGGGGTTGCTCCTCCCGGTCTCTGCCCTGGCCTCGGGTGTAGGGGTTGCTCCTCCCAGCCACTGACCCTTGCCTCGGGCACCACCCCTGGCCCCTGGCCTCGGACGTGGAGTATTTCCTCCCGGTGGCTGCCCTTGACCTCAGACGCGGGGTGGCTCCTCCCGGCCGCCGCCCCTGGCCTTGGACGCGGAGTAGCTCCTCTCGGCTGCACCCCTGGCCTCGGACGCAGGGTAGCTCTCGGCCACGCTTAGTGCGCCGGCCGCCGCCGCCTGCGCTTATTGTCTGAGGAGGCCTTACAAATAGCTGAGAAGAGAAGCGAAAGGCAAAGGAGAAAAGGAAAGCTATACCCATTTGAATGCAGAGTTCCAAAGCATAGCAAGGAGAGATAAGAAAGCCTTCCTCAGTGATCAGTGCAAAGAAATAGAGGAAAACAATAGAATGGGAAAGACTAGAGATCTCTTCAAGAAAATCAGAGATACCAAGGGAACATTTCATGCAAAGATGGGCTCGATAAAGGACAGAAATGGTATGGACCTAATAGAAGCAGAAGATATTAAGAAGAGGTGGCAAGAATACACAGAAGAACTATACAGAAAAGATCGTCATGACCCAAATAAGCATTATAGTGTGATCACTCACCTAGAGCCAGACATCCTGGAATGTGAAGTCAAGTGGGCCTTAGAAAGCATCACTACAAACAAAGCTAGTGGAGGTGATGGAATTCCAGTTGAGCTGTTTCAAATCCTGAAAGATGATGCTGTGAAAGTACTGCACTCAATATGCCACGAAATTTGGAAAACTCAGCAGTGGCCACAGGACTGGAAAAGGTCAGTTTTCATTCCAATCCCAAAGAAAAGCAATGCCAAAGAATGCTCAAACTACTGCACAATTGCACTCAATCTCACACACTAGCAAAGTAATGCTCAAAATTCTCCAAGCCAGGCTTCAACAGTACATGAACTGTGAACTTCCTGATGTTCAAGCTGGATTTAGAAAAGGCAGAGGAATTAGAGACCAAATTGCCTACATCTATTGGATCATTGAAAAAGCAAGAGAGTTCCATAAAAACATCTACTTCTGCTTTATTGACTATGCCAAAGCCTTTGACTGTGTAGATCACAATAAACTATGGAAAATTCTGAAAGAGGTGGGAGTACCAGACCACCTGACCTGCCTCCTGAGAAATCCGTATGCAGGTCAGGAAGGAACAGTTAGAACCAGACATGGAACAACAGACTGGTTCCAAATGGGGAAAGGAATACGTATTGTCACCCTGCTTATTTAACTTCTATGCAGAGTACATCATGAGAAATGCTGGACTGGATGAAGCACAAGCTGGAATCAAGATTGCCAGGAGAAATATCAATAACCTCAGATATGCAGATGATACCACCCTTATGGCAGAAAGTGAAGAAGAACTAAAGAGCCTCTTGATGAAAGTGAAAGAGGAGAGTGAAAAAGTTGGCTTAAAGCTCAACATTCAGAAAACAAATATCATGGCATCTGGTCCCATCACTTCATGGAAAATAGATGGGCAAACAGTGGAAACAGTGACAGACTTTATTTTTGGGGGCTCCAAAATCACTGCAGATGGTGACTGCAGCCATGAAATTAAAAGACGCTCACTCCTTGGAAAAAAAGTTATCACCAACCTAGACAGCGTATTAAAAAGCAGAGATATTACTTTGCCAACAAAGGTCTGTCTAGTTAAAGCTTTGGTTTCTCCAGTAGTCATGTATGGATGTGAGAGTTGGGCTATGAAGAAAGCTGAGTGCCACAGAATTGGTGATTTTGAACTGTGGTGTTGGAGAAGACTCTTGAGAGTTCCTTTGACAGCAAGGCGATCCAACTAGTCCATCCTAAAGGAAATCAGTCCTGAATATCCATTGGAAGGACTGATGCTGAAGCTGAGACTCCAATACTTTAGCCACCTGATGCAAAGAACTGACTCATTTGAAAAGACCCTGATCCTGGGAAAGACTGAGGGCAGGAGGAGAAGGGGAGAACAGTGGATGAGATGGTTGAATGGCATCACTGATTTAATTGGCATGGGTTTGAGTAGACTGCAGGAGTTGGTGATGGACAGGGAAGCCTGGTTTGCTGCAGTCCATGGGGTCGCAAAGAGTCGGATACGACTGAGCGACTAAACTGAACTGAACTGGGAGGATTGACGACCTGCAGAGATGTCCTCCGGGTTCGCTAGAGGGACCTTGGCCCGGGCCGGAAGGCCGATGACGCATTTCTGCTGCTCCGCCCTACGCCTAATGGCGACTTTAGATCGGTGCTTTGGGGATCCTCAGTCTGCAGGCACTCTATGGCAGTAAATCTGGGAGCTTGGGTCTCTGTCCTGTTCATGGCCCTGTGCTGGTCATGCCTCTTGCCACCATGACCATTTACATTTTTACCATTTAAGATTTTTACCATTTTTATATTAAAATTTACCATGAGCCAGGAATTAAGTTAAATGCTTAACATTTGTTATGCAGTCTAGTTGCCATGACCCACGTCATGGATCTCTAGAACCACCTTCACATTCAGAGAATTGCCTAGAAGAACTCAGAGGACTTGGCCTATAGTTTTGCTCATAGCAAATTTATTACAGTGGTGTATTAAAGATACATAGCCAAATCATCAGAGGAAAAGACACATGGAGTCTGCAAGAATCTATGTACAAGCTTCCTAATGCTTTCCTGAGAGAAGGATTTACAAGAGAAATTAGAAAATACCTTGAGATGAATGAAAATGAAAACCAAAGGTTACGGCATATAGTGAAGTTAGTACTCAGATGAAAAATTACAGATGTAATTAGATTTGGGCAATTATAGATAATTGTAGGGATCCCCTGGTAGCTCAGCTGGTTAAGAATCCACCTGCAATGAAGACCCCAGTTCGATTCCTGGGTTGAGAAGATTCCCCTGGAGAGGGGATAGGCTTCCCACTCCAGTATTCTTGGACTTCCCTGGTGGCTCAGCTGGTAAAGAATCTGCCTGCAATGCGGGAGACCTGGGTTCGCTCCCTGGGTCAGGAAGATCTCCTGGAGAAGGGAAAGGCTGCCCATTCCAGTATTCTGGCCTGGAGAATTCCATGGACTATATAATTCATGAGGTCACAAAGAGTGATCAGGAATTTACAAGGTGATAATTCTAATGTGGTCTTGGCATGGCTCACATGTCAGAGGGTGGTAGATGGTCTTGGGTGCTATACATTATATAAGAAATGAACTTCTTAGCTAACTAGGGATGAGCTGTAGCATATAGTGTGAGAAGACGTGGGAAGGATTGGGGAAAAGGTGAAGTGATTGTTCCAGAGACTGAGTGTAATGATCCTACGGCTGTGGGAGGAGAGAAACAAAAACACCCTAGACTGTGGGAAGTCAGGAGCAGAGGCAGAGATAATTAATCTAGCTCAGCTTTTGTCTGTAGGATATCTGGCCAATTTAACCCAGGCTTTTGCCACTACCCTCAATTTGACTACTGGCCAGATCTTAGTTTCAAAGTTCTCAGAATCCTCCCAGCAGCCACTGACTCCAGGAAGGAACAGCCTCATCAAAAAACAGCAGAACAGAATTAACGTGCTAGACATTGACATAATTCCCTTTAGCTTTATGTTACTGTTGGAGTCTCTTGTACATTTTTCACAGATCACTGATTTTCTTAAATTCTCTAGCATGAATGATGATGGACAATTGTATTGCCCTGGATTTCTCACTGGCCAGTTTAGCTGAGGTATGTGCCATTGCCAGTTTTTCTTGCCCCACATGGATTAATGACACATTTAGTTCTGGATCCGGAGCATCACCGTGGTCTTTCCTATAGTGAGCCTTGTTATACTACTGTGAGTCACAATCACTGTCACTCTTGTTCAATGCTGCCTAAGACAAATGGAATATATTTGGCCCAATTCTCTTTCAGTACAATGAATTAGAGCATTTGGTGACCTACGTGGTGACATGCTTCTGAGAATTCTTTATGTGTTAGAAGTAAGGAGTTAGGAACTGCCCTGGTGGTCCAGTGGGTAAGTTTCCATGCTTCCAATGCAGGGGGTGTGGGTTTGATCTCTGGTCAGGGAACTAAAATTGCACACGTTGCATGGCAAAAAGTTAGGAGGTAAAGTTGTAGGAGAATTGCCTCTACCATGGTGCTCTGGCAGTTTCACTCATATCTATTGGTTTGGCCAATATATAGGCCATATAGGCAAAGCCTTGAATTATAGCTAATCTTAGTCTTGGCAGATCACCTTGTGATCCTTCCAGAACAAAAGAGGATCTTTACAAGCTTTTCAGGCCATCTCCCACTTCTGTCTCTATCCCTGTGGGAGGCTGTTATGAGACAGTTTATCACTGCCTCTGAGATAAGTAATGAGACTTTCTCTCCCACTCTTCTCTGGTTTAACTGCAGACTATAACACTGTAACTAATTTCCAGTAGTCATGTACAGTTGTGAGAGCTGAACCATAAAGAAGGCAGAGCACTGGAGAATTGATGCTTTTGAACTGCGGTGCTGGAGAAGCCTCTTGAGAGTCCCTTGAAGAGCAAGGAGATCAATGAAATCAATCCTAAAGGAAATCAACCCTGAAAACTCATTGGAAGTTCTGATACTGAAGCTCCAATACTTTGGCCACCTGATGTGAACAGCTGATTCATTGGAAAAGACCCTGATGCTGGGAAGGACTGAAGGCAGAGGGAGAAGAGGGCGACAGAGGATGAGATGGTTGAATGGCATCAATGGACATGAACTTGGGCAAACTCTGGGATATGGTTGGGGACAGGGAGGCCCAGAGTGGTGCAGTTCATAGGGGTTGCAAAGAGTTGGAGACTGAACAACAACAATATAACACTGTTTAGCTGCAGCCTAAAATTGACTCCTCAGCAAGGTGTATCCCACAACCCATGTTGCAGTCATCCAGCCCCCTTTTGTTTTTGTGTCATTTTTTTTGGTATGTGGGACAAGGACCTGGGGGATTGGGATGTTTGCCTACTCTTCCTTTTGCTGTTTTTGTAATTAATACATTATATGAATCTCAGAATGACAGATTATCTTTACTGGCCAAATCAATTAGGACTTGGCCTTGACCTTGCCTGCTGCCATGTGTTTGACAGAAGAATAATAGAGTAAAACTATGGGATTAAGTGTGATAGACTCTTCCTTGCCTCTTTAGTTTTCTAAAAAAAAATATGAACCAAACACTGATCATAGCCATAGATACTTCTTTTCAGGTGGACCATAACTTGGTAAATCAGGTATTTGAGGGTTCCTTATTCTCAGCTACAACTCCCACAATTGTTTGGTCACCAGTTCAGTTTTCTCCAGCTGGTCCTGAGGAAAGTCATGGGGTGAACATATATCAAATTGTTGTATGCTCACCCTTCATAGTGATCTTCCCCAAGTTGAGTCTCAGTACCTGCAGACTATCAGCTGTTGTCCTTTTATGAGTTACTCCAGTATTCTCTTAGAGACAAACCAACCAACCAATAAACCTGGGAGTTCCTATGAGGCCTTCTTTGTAACTTTCCATAGGTATGGTATCTGTAAGCTCCAGTACCTGAGGTACCTGAACCTGATTTTGAATTCCTGTGAAGCAGACATCTTCCTACTTTGTTCAACCTAGAGACTGAATATACAAATGGACAATGGCCAGACCATATAGAAAAACAGAACTCTGACTCTCAATCTGCAGCAACCTGTCCAGAAAACCAACGCACTATTAGCAATAATCAATCCAAGAGGTCAAACTACTGTCTGTAGCAATCAGTCCAGGAAGCCAAAGTAACCCCTGTAGTAATCATCCCTTAACAGCCAGAGTCTGAATAATGCCTCCCAACCAATCACATAAGATGCTTTGCTTCCAGTAAGGCCTTATACTTAGAATCTTTAATCAGCACATACTTGAAGCCTTCCTTTTTTCCTGCTATCAAACTTTCCACTTCTCTGCCAAATGCAAGTATGGCAGCTGATCTTTGAATAAATAGCCATTGCTTGTTCTTATCTCTGAGGTTTTTCTTTATTTCCACAATTTTCTTTAAAAGCTTAGCTTCCTGCCATACTCTGTGACTGTAGGTAAGTCGTTTCCTCTTTTTGGGCCTTACTTCAACTGAAAAACTGGTTCAACATTTAATCATTCTTTTATTCAACAGACATTCTATGGCACTTGAAGAAATTGGGTCCTAAGAAGTGCTAGATTTGGGGCAGATACTAGAGACACAAAGGTGAGCATATCCAGGACACAGTAGGATATGTGAACAGGCCTAATCAAGGGAAGTGTGGGCTATCTTGTATCAGCATCCATCCTGCAAAGGTGCAACGAGGTGGAGAAGTGGGAAGAAAAGGGCCAGGGTAGAATTCTATAGTGTCAGTGTCTCTGAGAGAGCTGGGCCCCTCTCCTCTCCTACTGCGCACGGCAGAGGACCACAGAGTCGCGGAGCCCTCCACCTTCCTAGAGAAGCTGGAATGGCAGGAGTGTGCCGGCCTCCACCTCTCGCGAGCAGCCAGCACAGAACGTGGAGAGCTGCACGTGGGGCTGGCGGGGGCGTGAGGCCTGCGTCTTCCCAGGTCCACTTCTGGGCGGATGTCTGGTATGTCAGCCCCGAGCGGTTCTGGAGCCTTCCTCCCAGACACCCAGCCGCCCCCGGTCTGAGTCGTCGAGCGGCCGGTGGCCCTGGGAAGTGGGACTCGTTTCAGCCCAGCGCTCAACCTGCTGCCGGGACAGCCCACATTGTCAAAGGTGAGCTGATGCCAGGAAGCTGGCTGTAGGCGCAGATGAGGCGGAAAGCAGGCAGTGCGGTGATGGGGAAATTGGGATACAGTCCTGAGTGGAGGGACCCGAGGAACAGGCAGGGGCAGAGTGGATCCGTCATCCCCCAGGCTTGTGGAGGCAGGGGAAGCAGATGCACAGGCCTGAGCCAGTGCTGGGGTAGAGGTGTCCACAGACCGCTGTGTGCAGCGATGAACGGCCAGAACTTCCACGAGTGGTTTTACGGAGCTAGTTTTGTTTAAAGTAGGTCTTGAGATGAATGGGCTTCCCTGGTGGCTCAGACGATAAAGAATCTGCCTGTAGTGCAGGAAACCTGGGTTCGATCCCTGGGTTGGGAAGATCCCCTGGAGAAGGGAATGGCTGCCCCCCCAACTCCAGTATTCTTGCTGGAGAATCCCCATAGACTGAGGAGCCTGGCCGGCTACAGTCCATAGGGTCTCAAAGAATCGGACACAGCTAAGTCACTAACACTTTGACTTAACATTTAGATGAACACGAGGGAGGATCTGGATCTTCAAGCAGGGTTGGGGGCCAGGGGCTGCAGGTCTAAGGCCACAGAGCTGGACAAGGAAAAAGTTTGGGTTCAGAACCGAATGGTGACAGGATCCGGCCTGAGGGTGGTCATGCAGGAGACGACCCTTGGGAAGTCAGCTGGGTCCCTGAGCAGTGACTGGAATTGTCTGCACGGCAGAGGACTTGGACTATTTTGGGTAGGCAAAGGTGAACCAGCCAAAGTCTTTGTGTTAGGGAGTGTATCGGGTGGGAATGTGCAGGGAGTAGTCACAGCTGGGCTCTGCCCTTTTGAGTCGAGCCTCTCCAGCAGCCTGAGTGTCTGAGGTGTCCCTAGCTGCCTCTTGGGCTGCTGGAAGTGACTGGGAGGGAGGGAAGAGCAAGAATCCCATGCGAAGCAGAGGACTGGCAGGAGTGAGGGTGGCAGGCAGTGTGTATGGCACGGCAGAGCAGAGAGCCAGGCGGGCCTGAGTTCTGTCTCAGAACTCTGTAACCTGGGGAGAGTTAATCTCTGAGCCTCAGGTTCTCTTCCATAAAATGGATCTGATACCCTCCTCATAGGCCGTGAGACATACTCAAAGTAGTATTTGTATAGTGCTTGGCACAGGCTCGATCAGTCGTGGTTGCTCTTGTTATCAAGGGTGGTGACGTCTGAAGGAACAAGACACGTGGTGGAGAAAGGATGGCTCCCAGAGCTCATGTGGGAATGAAAAGGGAAAACTTGCAGAGGCTCGTGAAGAAGAGGAGAGAATGTTTGCCAAAGTGAAAATGAAGTGACGTGAGAAAGATTGGTGCTTGATCCCTTGTGTCTTTATAAGTAGGGGGCAAAAATCTGCTGAGAGTTTCCATCAACATTCAGAATCCAGAAACTCAGTGGGCATCCCCTCCAGTACCTCTTAGTGCCTCGTCTACCCTGACTCCAGGCCCGGGTCCTCAGACTGTCCTATGGCATATAAACACATGTTGTTTCAGGAGTCAGTGACCCGTGAGGACGTGGTCATCTACCTCTCTGAGAATGAATGGACCACTGGCTTCTATTCAGAGGGCTCTGTACAGGGAGGTGATGCTGGAGAATTATGGGGCTGTGGCTTCCCTGGGTAAGGATCTTTCCCTTTGGACTCTGCCTCTACCCTTTTGGATTTCTTGGCTCCTTCTTTCTCAAAAGCTCAGTAGTCTTTGGGAACTAACCCTCAGCTGAGTGGCACCTTCAGGCTCCTGGACTCTTAACGACACAACCTTAGTGGTAGCTGTGAAGCAGGAAGTCCTGGCATCCATCTGGGTCTCATATAGGACATCCCTACCCCCGGCTAAGAGCTTCTGACCTTCTAACCCATGTGCTGTGGGTACAACAGACGGAGAGACGATTCCTGATGCCCCTCTGAGTCCTCAGTTCCCCGCACCTCAGTTTGGGAGACGCAGCCCAATAGCAAGCATCCTCATGCAGACATCTGAACTCGAGAGCTCTAGAGAGGGAGGGCCCAGTTTCTTGATGAGGGAAGTCATCTCTTTGCTCACTCACGCTGTTGTCGAGCATCCCTTCCTCTCTGCTTCCTGACCTTCAGGACCCTCTCACCTGAGTACCCCTGCCCCTTTCCCTGGATTTTCTTTTCTTGTTCCCCCTAGTAATTTCCCTTCTTTCCCCTTCCACCCCTGAAGATAGGCCTGGAAGGAGCCCTGGGGTTGCTCTGTGTCACCCTGCTTACCTGCCCATCCTGATTCCTTCCTGATGGGCAGCGTGTCCATTTCCTGGCTCTGATTTTCCAGCTGGAGTGAGGGGGAACACCCTGGAGCTTGGCTCCTCGGGAAGGTCTGAATGGAGAGAGCCCGAGGGGCATCTTCCTAGGTGAGTGAGGACATGTGCTGGTCATCCGAGCAGTTCGCTTGTCTTGATCTTTAAGTTGGCCTGGGTATGTGTTCTCTTAACCTACTGCTGTAGACACTGGTGGGATTCCTTGTTTTCTTCTGTGTTCCCATGGTTTTCCATCTTCTTGAGTCCTTGCTTCATTCATCCTGGCTCCTCTCTGTGCCATCTGCATGCATCTGACCACCATTTATCTTTACTCCCTGACTACTTTTCTGTTTGCTTTCTGATCTGAGGTGCACCCCCCCCCCACTTTTTTTTTTAACTATCCTGGCCTGCTTATAATCTTCCAGCTGAAGATTCTGCCTGTCCTTTGAGGGTATCATGGCCATTTTTATCATTAGAAATCAAGCAGTCTAAATAATCCTAAGCCAGATAGTTCCTGTTCCTCTGGGATTTCTGGCAGGAAAGCCCTGGCATTTGTCTAGGCACAACACAGGGCTTCCCTGCTCCTGATTTCCTACTAAGAACTATGTCCTTTTATTGCCTCCCTGGGCCCGCTTCATCTTCTTCCCACAGAAGCTGTTCCGTGGACACAGTGTGACTTGAGCTGTGCTCTCCAATTTCGCATTCTCACAGTTCCTTGCTGTGTCTGGAAGTCTCTCCATGGCAGGAGACCCTTGATTGCAAGTAATAGCCCAGTTCAAACTGGGTTAAATAATAAAGGGGAATTTATTGTTTTGTGGGATTGGGAAGTCCGTAGGTTTCGAGCAGAATTTCAGTCTCTGCTCCTCTGTCTCCTCACATGTGAGTTTGTCTCCAGTCTGGCTCCTCTCGGGGCTGTGAGGTGATTGGTGGTGTAGCCAGGACTGCGCTTCTTCACACCCAGGGGGAGGAACAGGGCAGGCCTTCCTCAGACTCTAACCCTGGGGAGTCCCAGTCCACGTGTTGCTCAACTCACCATCTTAAGTCTTATGTCGGCTCTAAATTGGTCCCGTAGCCAGGGGGAAGCTGTGCACGGACTGACTTGCCCTGGATTGCTGGTCCCTGAACAGGTCTCTCATGTAGTGAGTCGGATGGGAGAGCCTGCTTGGCTTATCTCAGTGGGCGCCTATGCCAGAAGCTGGAGTTGGGATTGCTCCCGCCCAAAGGGCCTGGCTGCTCCCTAGTTGGGGAGGCGGAGGAGAATGGATGTAGGGAGGGAACCGCAGTGTCCTCTAGATTCTCTCAGGATCTCAGTACCTACTCTCGCCACCATTCAAGGGAATTTCCCATCTCTGCTTTAGACAGAAAGCTAACAGCGAGGTTATTCCTTGAGCAAAACCTGAACTCCCTGACCTGCAGCAGGCCTTCTTGGAGCTCATGTTCCTACTCAGTTTCCCTTGGAAATTGTAGAATTGGTCTACAGTTCTACAGGCTTGGATGGGAGTTATAAAGAGACAGAGCTTAACTAATTCTGAAGAATTTATTAGAGTGGACCTTTGTAAATATGTCCTTTACATATTTTTATTAATAGAGTTTTATCCTTAGGTGTTTATCATTAGAAATGACTTCTGGAAATGGCTGAGTGAGCCTATGAGGCCATTTTTATGGATGCCATAGAAAGACTCATTGTTGACCCTTATAAAAAGAGAAGGCTATGATGGATAGGAAGGAAGGGAAGTAAGAGATGATGATTTCCCAACACAGCCTCAGGAACAGCTCTTTGAAATTCTGTCCTATCAGGATACTTTTCTATACGAATTGGCTTTCAGCTGCTAGGGGCAAGTGCAGAGACCTTAGTCTTGCCTATTTCTTCTTGATGTTTTAAAATGAGTGACAAGTTTTTGTATTTTGGTGAACTGATGGAATACTGACTTCCCTGAACCTCTCTTTCCTATCCTTTATATTCTTATTACTCTCAAGTTTCAGGTCATCTGTGTTACCAGTCTTTCCCCAACCTTCATTCTCCCCTCCTGCTTAGACACAGGGGTGGCACTTGAAAAAAATGGACATATTAATATTGCTTGATGACTTTAGTCGCTCTGTCATGGGTACTGACGACATTTGCAGCTCTGTTTTCTTCTTTCAGAGGGGGTGTTGAAGAGTGAGAAAGAACATTTTATCCCGAAGGAGAACATTCACGAGCAGGCACAGGACCACATGTTGCTATTGAGTGGATCCCAGTTGTGGCTCCCAGGATTTCTGGTTTGGAAAAACCTGTGAAGAGGAGAAAAGCACTGTTGGGAGATGGCCTGACTGCCCTAAATAGGGCAAGTTTGGAGAACACTACACGTGACATCACAGTAGTGATTGTCAAAGATGAGATGATCTTAGTAGAAGAGCATTCACAGGATGCCAGTGTTAACACCCACCTTGTACATCAGAAAAGCCTAAGTGAAGAGGCATTCTATATGCGTGAAGAATGTGGCAAGTGTTTTGATCAAAAGGAAGACTTTGATCAACATCAGAGAGTTCATAATGGATAGAAGGTCTATGGATGTAAGGAATATGGGAAGAATTTCAGTTTTAGATCACATTGCGTTGTACATCAGAGGATTCACACTGGGATGAAACCGTGCCTATGTCAAGAATGTGCTAAAGCCTTCGGTTGGAAGTCAAACCTGATTCAGCACTGGAGAATTCACACCAGAGAGAAACCCTTTGAGTGTAAGGAATGTGGGTGGGAAGGGCTTTATTCAGAACACAAGCCATATACTGTGTCACGCATATGGCTTCTCCACACCAGGGAGAAGCCATGTACCTGTAAGAGATGTGGGGATAGTTTGACTTGGAACCCAGTCCTTCTTCGACTTCAGAGAATTTACACTAGGGAGAAACTTTATGAATGTAAGGGCTTTGAGGAAGGCTTCATGTGGAACTCAGGTCTTGCTTGGCACCTGTGGGTCCGCACTGGAGAGAAGCCTCATGAATGTATTGACTGTAGGGAAAGCTTTATTTGCAAGGCACATCTCACTTGGTATCAGAGAATCCATACTGGGGAAAGAACCTAGAAATGTAACAACTGTGGGAAAGCCTTCAGTTAGAATTCTATTTTGATTATATATCAGAGGGGCCGTGCTGGAGAGAAACCCTATAACTGTCAGGCTTCTCACCTTCTTGAACAGTAGAGAATGCATCATGGTGATATTTGTTTATAATTCTAATGCTACAGGAACCCCAACCACAAGATGAAATGATGGCCCACAGTTTGCTGGACCGCAACAACCAGTATTATCTCGCCCCTTCTGAGTGAATACCCTGTGCTCTACAAGACTGGTGTCCCTGTTCAGCCATATTCATGCTAGGCAACGTTTAGTTGAGCACCTACTCTGTGTCAGGTACTGTGCTATCTGTTTTACATACATTCCTTACTTTTTTTTAAAAATCCTGTAATGTAGGTATTCTTATCCTCATTTTATAAATGAGAAATATGAGGCTGAAAGAGGTTATAATACTCACTCAAGTCCAGTCAGCTAGTAAACTTCAGAGCTGAGACTGGAACCAGGCCCAGCTGACTCTCGGTCTACTGCTCTTTGTGCACATTTCTACTCTTGCCTGTTTTTACTTCTCAAGTTTCCCTGGGCTAAAAGGCTCCCTTCCTCATCTAAGACCCAGCTCCTTCCATTGAACAGACCTCTTTTCCTCTTCTAATGGTAGTCAGTGCCCCCCAGGTTGGTATTTAATTATGTGCTGTCTTATATTTTTCTAATAGCTTCATGCTTGTTAGTCCAGCTATAAACGGCTCTCTGCAGCATGGCATTTCTTTCGGTTTTTCAAATTTTGAAGCATATTTACTTTTGACTCGATATAACATGCTCATGATAAAAAAAAAATTGAAATGGTTCAAATGTTCCTTGTCATTCCTGTCTCTCAGTCCTCCTCAGAGACAATACGTTATTTCTGTGCCTTTCTGGGTACACACACACAAAGTATTTATTAATTCTGTTTTCTGTAAGTCTACCCCACTTAAAACTGTATTTGAGATGAGGATATTGCTGTTATATTGCCAACTCCAGGACCTTCTCTTCCTCAGGAGTTGTGAGCCTCCTTGAGGCCACTGAGGTGACTTAAGGAAAGCAGTGGGGATGGTCGGGGTGCTGCAGTCTTGGGAGACCGGATTGCCTTTGTATCATGAGAGAGCACTCTGGGACTGGGAAAATGTAAATAAAGTGGAATTTTTTTTCATAAAAATGTGTATAGTTACAACCCCTGTCACTCCGCCACTCTCCTAATCCTCTCCTCGTCTGTCCCCTTCTCCTTGCCATAATACCCGCATCCTGAAGTCAGCTGTGGGACCGTCTAAAGGAGGGAGAAATGGTCACGCTCTGATGAGGGTTCGCACTCTGTTGGGTATCCTCAGTCAGCCAGCAGCGGAAATGTAGTCAAGTATCTTGGCATCAGGGTCACAGATGCCCTGCAGAGGTCCAGGATCAAAGACAAATGCTAGGAATGCTTAGGTTCTCTGCAGCAAGTAAGGGGTCAGTGAAGGATTCCAGAATTAACTGTGCTTGATATCGAGTCTATAAGGTAAGACAGTATTTTAAAAAGATGTTAAAATATTAACTGTGAAGAAATGGAGGATATTAATGAATGGCATGAACCATCTTAAAAGATCAGATAACCAAAGGCCCAATTCAGAGAAGCAGAAGGCTGGCCAACACAGATGAAACATCCATTCCAGATTCTCCACCTTTAGAGCCATTCTCCAGACTGCAGTTTGCTCCACTGCTATTTAGAAGCCCACTTTTATAAACTCCCAACCAATGAATAGAATTTGTTAAAGGAGCAAGGAAGAGAAGCCAGGGACCTGCTTGGACGAGACTTCTGCTTTCTGAAAAACACAAATATACTGATAATTCTAGAACTTGGCCTAACATTGTCCAGCTAGAGAACCTCTAATATGCAGTAAACATTTTGTATTACACAGAACCGGGAAATGGAAACGAGTAACGTGTACAAGTGTTTTGGGCAAGTTGTTTATTAAGCACATATTACTGAGCAACTGCCTATATGCAAACCACTATGTGAGGTGCTGCCAAGGAATGAGAAGTCAGACCTGCGCCCTGCCTTCCTGGAATATTAACCCAGTGAGGACCAACCGAGAAAAATCAAATGAACCAAATCATTAAAGGTTGCTAAGTGCTATGAAGAGAATGAACAAGATCAGAAAGGGGAGGCCCTCTTTCTAAAGATGCTCACAGAAGGCCTGTCCTAAGAGTAATATCAATGCTAAGACTTGAAGGATGAGAAAGAGCCTCTTATATCAAGAACAGGAAGAATTGATAGAGGGAAGAGCTGTGCAGACTACCTGATGTGTGAAGAGTTTGGCATGTTCAAGAAGACAAGATTTTAGCAAAATGATCAGGGCATGTGTGGCACCAGTTGGGATTGTAGAGATCAATGGGCCAGATCATTTGATTTCGTCCTAAGTGAGAAGAGGTCACTGAAGGGTGTTCAGTGGAGAAATGACATGTTTGATTCTTATTATAAGATGATGGTGAACTTCTGGCTACTGAGAGAAAATGGGTTATAAGGAGACCAAAGTGGAAGTAGAGAGCATGTTTGAGACTGCCAGCAGCCCAAGTTGCAGATGATGGTGGCGTGGAGAGGGTGGTGATAATGGAAATGAAGAGAAAGTGGATTGAAGATATATTTTGGAAAGAAAATCAGTGAACTGCTAATGGATTAGATGCAAGGATAATGGACAGGGGGAAGTCAGGGGGTAGCTTCCTGGCTTGAATAGCTGAGTTAGTGGTGCCATTTACTGGAATGAGAACAGGTCTGGGGATGGAAAAATCTAAAACTCTATTTAATATTAACATTTGCACTATGTGTGAGATGTGCAACTAGAAATTTCAAGTAGATGGTTTTATATATGGACTGAAGCTCTGGATGGTCATACCTCAGTTCAGTTCAGTTGCTCAATCATGTCCAACCCCATGGACTGCAGCACACCAGGCCTCCCTGTCCATCACCAACTCCTGGAGTGTACTCAAACTCATGTCCATTGAGTTGGTGATGCCATCCAACCATCTCATCCTCTGTCATCCCCTTCTCCTCCCACCTTCAATCTTTCCCAGCATCAGGGTCTTTTCAAACGAGTCAATTCTTTGCATCAGCTGGCCAAAGTATTGGAGTTTCAGCTTCAGCATCAGTCCTTCCAATGAATATTCAGGGCTGATCTCCTTCAGAATGGACTGGTTGGATCTCCTTGCAGTCCAAGGGACTCTCAAGAGTCTTCTCCAACACCACAGTTCAAAAGCATCAATTCTTCGGCGCTCAGCCTTCTTCACAGTCCAACTCTCACATCCGTACATGACAACTGGAAAAACCATAGCCTTGACTAGACGGACCCTTGCTGACAAAGTAATGTCTCTGCTTTTTAATATGCTGTCTAGGTTGGTCATAGCTTTTCTGCCAAGGAGTAAGCATCTTTTAATTTCATGGCTGCAGTCACCATCTGCAGTGATTTTGGAGCCCCCCAAAATAAGGTCTGTCACTGTTTCCACTGTTTCCCCATCTATTTACCATTAAATGATGGTCATACCTGGAGCTGTGCATTTGGGAGTGGTCAGAGGAGCAGAAGGTATTTAAAACTATGGGAAGAAATGAATGAAATCTCCTAGAGTGTTACTTTTTAATACTGTAGCCACTAGCTACATATAGGTATTAAATTAAAAATTTAGGTCCTTAGGCACAACAGCCAGATTTCCAGCACACAGTAACTATATGTGGCAGTTGGCTACCTTATTAAATGGTGTAGGTGTAGAACATTTTCGTTATTGCAGGAAGGTCTGTTTGACGGTACTGCCCCCAGAAGAGAGTACAGCAAAATATGAGGACCCAGGATGAAGTCTTAAGGCATAAGACTCAATATTTAGGGAATCACACGGGTGGAAGCACCAGGAATAAATGCTAAGAAAGAGCAATCAGGGACTTCCCTGATAGTCCAGTGGCTACAACTCTGTGCTACCAACGCAGGGGGCCCAGGTTCAATCCCTGGCCAGGGAACTAGATCCCACATGCTGCAACTAAGATTTTGCATGCCGCAATGGACCTGGCACCTCCAAACAAATAAGTATTTAAAAGAAAAGAGCTGTTAGTGAGCAATTGGCAACATTACCTCTGGATACTTTATGCAAGCAGCAGCTGTAATAAGGTTGACTTTCCAACTAGGACTACAGAGATTGTTAAAATCCTAAATATGCAAAAGCTCCCAGAGTGAAGTTGATACATATTGTTAGATGAGGTCAGTACCTCAAACTGGAGGAGAGAGAATGAATAGGAATAAGAACCCATGGAAATAGAACAGTTTGGACTTCCAGAAGAGCATCATGGAAGTGGATGAACAACCCCAGAAACTGAAAAGATGAGAACTGAAAGATGGAAATGTATGTAGCAGAGCGATGGAATGACAAGACAGATTTTAGAAGCATCACAATGAGAGAATGAGCAAAACATGGCAAAAGATAGGTGTTCCGGGAGGATTAAGAAATAGCACGTGGAGATAGATGGCCCCTACCAAGAGAATTCCTAACTGGTCTTTTCCTTACCCGAGGCCCAGAGACAAGCTCTCGGAAACCCTGAGCTGATATCAAAGTTACCATAGTCTGCGATGAAGGATTTGTAACATGGAAGACCCTTCAGTTTGTAGTGACACTGCACACATTTCAAAATCAGAAGTGGGATAAAATTAATACGGTTGTCCCTTGGTATCCATGGGGGATTGATTCCAGGATACCTCCCACCAAGAGACACAAAAATCCACACATGTTCAAGTCCCTTATATACAGTGTCATGAGGAACTTCCCTGGTGGTCCAGTGGTTAGGAGTCCCACTGCCGGGGGCACAGGTTTGATCCCTAGTCAGGAAACTAAGATCCCACAAGCCAAGTGGCATGGCTGATAAAGTAAAAGAAATTACCGTGGTTTTGCATATAATTTATGTGCTGCAAACTCAAGTTTTGTTTGGGGAAAGTTGTAAATTTTTTTTTAAATATTTTTTGACCCACCATTGGTTGAATCCACAGATATAAGACTGTACTCAGTTCTTAAATTTTGGAGAAATAGAAAGGGTTTATCTTTAAAAATTGATGATAATTTCTAATAAATTGCAATTAGCAAATATTGAAAACAGTCATTGATTATGGTACAATTTTGTCTTCAAAAATTTCAAAACTAGGACTGGAAAGTGAGGAAATGGAGAAATAGTGAATAGATTTTTTTTTTTTTCCACACAGTGAAAATTAGCTGGCCTGCCAGGAGTCTCTTGGCAGAATGAATAATTAAATCCCTCCTGTTTTGCCACTCAGAGCCAGTTACAAAGATTCCTGTGTGAGAAGCTGCTCGGTTGCAAATGTTTGTGTGTTCTCAGTCCTGTCTTCTTTGCAACCCCGTGGACTGTGGCCCTCCAGGCTCCTCTTCCATGGAATTTTCCAGGCAAGAATACTGGAGTGCTCCAGGGGATCTTCCTGACGCAGGGATCGAATCCATGTCTCTTGTGTCTCCTGCATTTGCAGGTGGACTCTTTACCATTGAGCCAACCGGGAAGCCCAAGTGTAAATCGTATCTGCAATTCTGAGCACGTCTCGTGGTTTCTTAGCCAGGGTTCTGTAACATTCACCTTTTATTCGGCTCCCAGCATCCATTCCCCTTTTCCCTGGGAACAGTAACCCAAATGTTTTTGGAGGAAAGTATCCTTTCTCATCTACTTGGCTCAGCTCTGTCTCCACCTTCAGCCTCACGAGTGGCTCCTGTTTAGCTTAAGTCCATCAACCTGCCTATTCCCTTGGCTACAGAGCCAGTGAGATCTGAAGAGATATTTACTGGGCTTTCTGAAAGAGAGAGGCTTTTCTTTTTGAGAACAACCACTGGATATGTTCTCTATCCTCCTTTGTAGGATATGTAGGAAGAAGGTACGAGGCCTGGAATTGTATCCACAGCTTTTCTATTGGGGTGGGGGAAGTCTGGGCTTCCTGGGTCCAGCATATGGATCATGAGGATGAGGCTAATACTAAGAATACAGTGGTGAAATAGACCGTGGGTCCCTGGTGACATCAGTTGAGCCACCAACCCAAGCTTACCTGACATAGACCTACCTCTCAACTTATTAGTCACCTGAGCGCATGAACATCTTTAGTTAAAGTACGTAGATTTGGGTTTTCTATCATTTGAAAATTAATCATACTGATCCTGGCTTATATTTGAAGGCACTGTTTTCTTGGACAGCACCTTAATATCACATTTCTCTTAGTTGCCACACAAGCTCCTCCTTTGTATTCCATCTCAGTTGCTTGGAGGTTGAGTGTCAAAATAGGTGCCTTTCACACCACAACCTTAATTTCATGAATCCCACGGGAATGATCTTTGTCATATCATAATATACCTTCCAAATTTGATGAAAATCAGCTCTCAATCCCAGATTCTCCAATGGATAACTTCCTCTCTCTTCGAGGTAACTTCCAGGCTCCCCTACCCTACCCATGTGAATATGGGGCTTCCCATATCACCTGTGTTTTAAAGTCAGATCATGTGGAATGCCTAGGTGTTTTTCCTGTCTGCTAGAGACTTTGTCTTATTTATGTATTTTTATGTATTTATTTGTCTGCACTGGGTCTTCATTGCGGCTCTTGGGCTCAGTAGTTGCGGTATGTGGGATATCGGTTCCCCGACCCGGGATTGAACCCAGGCCCCCTGCATTGGGAGCACAGCGTCTTATCCGCTGGACCACCAGGGAAGTCCTTAGAGACTTTGTTTTATTGGACATCGTTCCAGCACCAGTTGGAACCAGCTATTGGAACTGTGTGTCTGATAGCTCCCCTAGGAGTAGCAACTGATTTCTCCACCTATCAAACTTCTGAACTGAAAAACCACTGTTTCCATTCTGTATACAGAGGACATTTTGGAGCATACCATGTCCTGGCCTATATCAAGAGGGCTTCACTGAAACTTGGAGTGCTGTATCTTGAAATTAATATTTTTTCCCACACATGTGGCCAGAAGTTAGGTTAACAGATCTTCTAGCTCTGGTTTTAGACTTTAAACTCCATCCTGTTCTTTCTAGTGGTTGTGACCAGTACTCCCAAGTCTGGAAAAACTGAGACAGGCACAGTGTTCTCCAGGCCCTCTCCAGCATTTATTGCTAGTAGGCATGGGGTCACAAAGAGCTGGACACAACTGAACAACTGAACTGAACTGAACTGAGACAGTCTAAGGATGGCCATTGTGACTGGTGAGATATATCTCTTGCTGTCTTTCATTTTTTTCCAAAAATACATTTATTTAGTTGAGTTTTTATGTATTTATTTAGTCACTTGACTCCTTCAGGCAGTGCTGGGTGTGTTTTGCTGCCCGGGTTTCTCTCTAGTAGCGGCAAGTGGGGGCTCCTCTGTACTTGGCGGTGGGCAGGCTTTCACTGTGGTGGCCTCTCTTGTTGGGGAGCCCTGGCTGTAGGGTGCGGGACGGGCCTAGTCGTGGGTCTCAGGCTTGTTGATCCCTGGCATATGGCATTTCCCTGTATGAGGAATCGATAGTTTCCCCTGCATGGCAGGTGGATTGTCCAGCATCAGCCACCCAGTAAGCCCTCTGGTATTCTGATGATTAGCGTGTTTGAGACTGTTTTCCCGTGTTTGTATATTTCACTAAACCCTGTGAGTCAGTTTACCTGTTGCAATGGGCTTCAGGCAAGTCTGCGGCTTATGAGTTCTGTTTCGGTTACGCACCCCCAGAGATGTCTTGAGGGCGGGTGTCATTGACAGAATTTGCCCCTCAGCCCTGGATCTCAGGTTGCAGTTTCGCAGAATGTCCAAAAGGCAGCAGCCCGTTGCCTGCCCACCTCGGCTTGCTCAGGCAACCAGAGCCTTAGAGAAAGGCCGGTTTGTAGGCTGTGATTAGAGTGCAGTGCGCCAGCACGAAGCCCCACGGGCTTGTGTCTCTTGGCCTCTCTCGTGTTTGTATATTTCAGTAAACCCTGTGAGTCAGTTTACCTGGTGCAGTGGGCTTCTGGCATGTCTGCCGTTTCCGAATCCTGTTTTGGTTACCCACCTCTGGTGACGTCTTGAGGGCAAGTGACATTCAGTTCAGGCAATCAGTTCAGTCGCTCAGTCGTGTCCGACTCTTTGCGACCCCGTGAGTCGAAGCACACCAGGCCTCCCTGTCCATCACCAACTCCCGGAGTTCACTCAGACTCATGTGCATCGAGTCGGTGATGCCATCCAGCCATCTCATCCTCTGTCGTCCCCTTCTCCTCCTGCCCCCAGTCCCTCCCAGCATCAGTCTCTTACAATGAGTCAACTCTTCGCATGAGGTGGCCAAAGTATTGGAGTTTCAGCTTCAGCATCATTCCTTCCAGGGAACACCCAGGACTGATCTCCTTTAGGATGGACTGGCTGGATCTCCTTGCAGTCCAAGGGACTCTCAAGAGTCTCCTCCAACACACTGACAGCCCCTCAAAACGCCTTGTGAATGTGCCGTGCCCTTCGGCCCTGGGTCCCAGGTTGCAGTTCCGGAAATTGTCCACAAGGCGGCAGCACGTTGCCAGCCCAACTCGGCTTGCTCAGACAACCAGAGCCTTAGTGAAAGGCCGGTTTGTAGGCTGTGAGTTCGAATGCAATGTGCCAGCCCAAAGACCCACGGGCTTGTATCTCCTGGCCTCTCTGCCCGTCCCCTTCACCCCGAAAGACATATCCCAACCGCTGCAAAGCCGCTGTGTTGAGGATGCTGCCGCTTATAGGTGGGGCGACTCTAAGAATGGTGATGGGAGATGGAAGCCCCATTCTCAGGCAATGTGGAGCAGGGATTATTAAGAGCTCTTGCAGCCCAGGGCCGCCGCCAGGTGTTGGGTGCACCTGGCCTGGGTTTACTGTAGGCAGACCGGTCTGGATCTGCAGGTGGGGTCCCAGTTCAGGAAGAGACACCGCTGGTTCTCACTTGCCTGGGCATCCTCTACAGCTCCTCAGCCCCCGCAGGGTCCAGCCTTACCATCCAGGAGGGCTCAGGCTCCAGAAATGTGACACCAGCCAGGACACGGAGGCCTCAGGGGAATATAGTAGGCATTTCTTTCTTTCCTTATGTAACCATGTGGGCATCTAGGTGATTCAATCGTTGCTTTGGTTTGAGGTGAACAGCAACTTGATTTTTCTTCTTCATGTGGAAGTGTGGATTCGTTGTCAGATTCTTCTTCCACTGGGAATATTCTGGAGCACCCAGCGGAGCTTCCTGTGAATATATTTGAGTTTGCATATGTGACTCCAAAGCACCTCTTTGATCCCTCTCTTTAACCTTTCCCCTATTGTAGCAAAAGGTTTCTCGTTTTAGCTGGTAACCTCTACTGCGTGTGTAACCAGTTTACACGTGTCACTTTCCATATTCTGTCTGCGTGTGGTATCCTATCGTATTTGCTTTTGTCTGTGTGCATTAGATCAGGCAGCGTGACCATGTCTAACTTCATCATGTTGGTACAGATGTCGTTAGGTGCAACTTCACTTCTCTTCCAAGGCTGAGTGAGAGTCCATTGCCTCTATAGAGCCAACCTGTGTCCTTCCCACGTCCAAGGACATCTGGGGGACTTCCACGTTCTCACTTGTGTCCACAGGGCTCCTCGAACTGTGGGGTTCATGTGTGTTGGAATTAATGTTTTCTCTGGAGACGTGGGCAAAAGTCGGATTACCAGATCTGCCTGCTCCTGTTTTGTTTATTTAATAAATTATTTATTTTGGGGGCTGTGCTGGGCCTTCATTGCTGCTGCACCTTGGCTTTCTGAAACTGTTGCACAAGCCTCTGGTTGCATTGATTTCTCTTGTCGTGGAGCACTGACTGGAAAGCTCAAGCTCAGTAGTTGTGGCACACGGGCTTAGTTGCCCTGAACCGAGTGGGATCTTCCTGGACCAGGGGTCAAACCCATGTCCTCTGCACTGGCAGACTGATTTTCACCACTGGACCACCAGGGAAGTCTGGCTCTGGTTTTTGACTTTAAAGTTAACTGCATCCTGTTCTTTCTAGCGTCTGTGACCAGGTTCGCATCCATGAAAAGCTGAGGAGGGCACGGCTTTCTCCAGGTCTTCTTCTCCTGTATTTATTGCTTGTAGACAGTCTGAGGATGGCCATTATGACTGAGAAGATATGACATCTCTCTGTCTCGCTCTCATTTTTTTTTCCCAGAAAAATACATTTGTTCTATTGAGTTGGGTTCTTCTGTATTTGTTTATTTAGTTGATTCCATTGCTCTGCTGGGTCTTCCCTGGGTGCGGCAGGCGGGGGCTCTTCTGTAGTTGCGGCGGGCAGGCTTTCATTGTGGTGGCCTCTCTTGTTGGGGAGCCCTGGCTTTAGGGCAGAGGGCTGGAGTAGTTGTGAGTCTCGGGCTTCGTTGACCCCCGACATATGGGTCTCCCAGATGAGGAATCGATACGGTGTCCCCTGCCTTGCAGGGGGATTGTTGGGCAGTGAACCACCCCAGAAACCCTTGGTGGTGTTTTGATTGGCATTTCCCTGATGATGAGCAGGTTTGAGCCTGTTTTCCCATTTTTGTATATTTCAGTAAACCCTGTGAGTCAGTTTACCTGTCACAGTGGGCTTCGGGCATGTCTGCCATTCCTGAATCCTCTGTTGGTTACCCCCCCCCGCCTCCAGTGATATCTTGAGGGCAGGTGACATTGACAGCCCCTTAAGATGCCTTGTGAATGTGCCGCGTCCGTCAGCCCTGGGTCTCGGGTTGCAGTTCTGGACGTTGTCCACAAGGCGGCAGCACGTTGCCAGCCCACCTCGGCTTGCCCAGGCAACCAGAGCCTTAGTGAGAGGCCTGTTTGTGGGTTGTAAATTCTAGTGCAGTGTGCCAGCGCAGAGACCCACGGGCTTGTATCTCCTGGCCTCTCTGCCCATCCCCTTCAGCCCGGAAGACATATCCTGACTGCTGCAAAACCGCTGTGCTGAGGACGCTGCCCTTGTAGGCGGGGAGACTCTAAGGATGGCTGCGGAGGTGGAAGCCCCACGCTGCCGGGACTTCTGGAGCGGGGACTGTTAAGAGCTCTCTTGCAGCCCAGGGGGTCCCCAGGTGTTGGGTGCGCCTGGCATGGGTTTGCTGTAGGTGGGCCGGTCTGGATTTTGCAGGTTGGGGTCCCAGTCGAGGGGGAAGAGACCCTGCTGATCCCGGGTTCTCACTTGCCTACGCATCTTCTTCAGCCCCGTCGGGGTCCAGCTTCAGGATCCAAGAGGGCTCAGGCTCCAGATATGTGACGCCAGCCAGGACGCGGAGGTCTCAGGGGAATATAGTAGGCGTTTCTTTCTTTCCTCTTCTCATGTAACTTTTATTTTTTACTGGCATCTAGGTGACTTAATCATTGCTTTGGTTTGAGGGGAACAGCAGCCCCATTTTCTTTTTCCAGTGGAAATGTGGATTTTTTTTTTTTCAAGTTCTTTTTCCATTAGAAGTATTCCAGAGCGCCCAGCTGAGCTTCCTGTGGGCATATGAGTTTGGATATGTGAATCCAAAGCAACTCTCTGATCCCCTCCTTTTGCCTTTCATCTTGTTTCATTCTGGGACCCTCTACTTGGTGTGTAAGGAGTTTCTATGTGCCGGTTTTCATATTCTGCCCACAAGTGACATCCTGTCCTGTTTTTCTCTCTCTTCGCTGCAGTAGTTCAGTTAGTGCAGTCATGCCTCGCTCCATCACGCCCATGCAGCTGTCACGATTTCATTCTTTGTCACTTTTCTTTCTTGGAGCTGAGTGAGAGTCCAGGCCCCAGTAAAGCCAACTTCCTGTATCACTCCAGTCCAAGGACATCTTGGAGGCTTCCGTGTCCTCTCCTGGTCCATAGAGCTGTGCTGAACTTTGGGGTTCAAGTGTGTTGGAATTACTGCTTTCTCTGGAGACGTTAGCAAAAGTCGGATTCCCAGATCTGTCCACTCTGGTTTTATTTATTTATTTTTATTGATTTATTATGTTTTTGGCCGCGCTGGGTCTTCGTTGCTGCTGCACCTTGGCCTTCTAACGTTTGGTGCATGGGCTTCTCGTTGCGGTGGCTTCTCCTGTCGTGGAGTATCGGATTGAGAGCGCGGACAGGGTAGTTGTGGCACACCAGCTTAGTTGCCCTGGAGCATGGGGGATCTTCCTGGACCAGGGATCAAACCCGTGTCCTCTGCATTGGCAGACGGATTCTTAACCATTGGACCACCGGGAATGTCCTACCTCTCATTTTAGACTTTAAAATCGATTCCATCCTTTTCTTTTAAGTGATGGTGACCAGGTTTGCTTCTCTGGAAAAGCTGAGGAGGCACGGTTTTCTCCAAGGCTCTCTGCAGCATTTATTGCTTGTAGACAATCTGAGAATGGCCATTCTGACTAGTGATATATTACATGTCTCTCTCTATCTTTTTTTTTTTTCAAAATAATACCTTTCTTTCATTCAGTTGAATTTTTCTGTATTTATTTAGTCTGTTGACTCCTTTCGGCAGTGCTGGGCGTTTTTTGCTGCCCAGCTTTCTCTCTAGCGGCAGCAGGCAGGGGCTTTGTAGTTGGGGTGGGCAGACTCTCTTTGTGGTGGCCCCAGTTGTTGGGGAGCACTATCTCTTAGGCAGGGGGCTGGAGTAGTTGTGGGCCTTGGGCTCTGTTGATCCTCGGCATATGGGATCTGCCTGGATGAGGAATCAATACGGTGTCCCCTGCGTGGCAGGTGGATTTTTTACCAGTGAACCACCCAGGAAATCCTCAGTGGTCTTTTGATTGGCATTTTCCTGTGTTTGAGCCTGTTTTCCCATGTTTTTATATTTCATTAAACTCTGCAAGTCAGTTTATCTGTTGCAGCGGGCTTCAGGCAACTCTGAGGTTTACAAATCCTGTTTCGATTACCCACCTCTGGTGGTGTCTTGAGGGCAGGTGACATTGACAGCCCCTAAAAACGCCTTGGGAGTGTGCAGTGCCCATCAGCCCTGGTTGCAGTCCCCACAAATGTCCACAAGGCGGCAGCACGTTGGCCGCCCACCTCGGCCTGCTCACACAACGGGAGCCTTAGTGAAAGGCCTGTTTGTGGGTTGTAACTTCGAGTGCAGTGTGCCAGCACAGAGACCCTTGTGTCTCCTGGCCTCTCTGCCCGTCCCCTTCACCCTGGAAGACATTCCAGCCGCTGCAGAACCGCTGTGCTGAGGATGCCGCTGCTTGCAGGTGGGGCGACCCTGAGGATGGCTGCGGGAGGTGGAAGCCCCACTCTCAGGACAGGTGGAGCGGGGACTGTTAAGGGCTCTTGCAGCCCAGGGGGTCCCCAGGTGTTGGGTGCGCCTGGCATGGGTTAGCTCTTGGCAGGCATGTATGGATTTGCAGGTTGGGGTCCCAGTCTAAGGGGAGGAGTCACTGCCTGTTCCAGGGTTCCCACTTGCCCGGGCATCCTCTTCAGCTCCCTCAGGCTCCACAGGGGCCAGCCTTATGATCCAAGAGGGCTCAGGCTCCAGAAATGTGACACCAGCCAGGTACTTGGAGGCCTCAGGGGAATATAGTAGGCATTTCCTTCTTTTTTTTCCTTTCCTCATGTAACTATTTATTTTTTGATGGCATCTAGGTGATTTAATTGTTGTGGTTTGAGGTGAAGAGCAACTTGATTTTTTTTTCTTCATGTGGAAGTGTGGATTCGGTGTCAGATTCTTCTTCCATTGGGAATATTCCAGAACACCCAGCAGAGCTTCCTGCCCATATATTTGAGTTTGCATATGTGAATCCAAAGCACCTCTTTGATCCCTTCCTTTAACCTCTCCCCTATAGTAACCATAGGCTTCTGGCTTTATTCTGGAACCCTCCAAAACGAAGATCATGGCATCTTGTCCTATCACTCCATGGGAAATAGATGGAGAAACAGTGGAAACAGTGTCAGACTTTATTTTTTGGGCTCCAAAATCACTGCAGATGGTGACTGCAGCCATGGAATTAAAAGACGGTTACTCCTTGGAAGAAAAGTTATGATCAACCTAGAGAGCATATTCAAAAGCAGAAACAACACTCTGCCGACTAAGGTCCATCTAGTCAAGGCTATGGTTTTTCCTGTGGTCATGTATGGATGTGAGAGTTGGACTGTGAAGAAGGCTGAGTGCCAAAGAATTGATGCTTTTGAACTGTGGTGTTGGAGAAGACTCTTGAGAGTCCCTTGGACTGCAAGGAGATCCAACCAGTCCATTCTGAAGGAGATCAGCCCTGGGATTTCTTTGGAAGGAATGATGCTAAAGGTGATTCTCCAGTACTTTGGCCACCTTGTGCGAAGAGTTGACTCATTGGAAAAGACTTTGATGCTGGGAGGGATTGGGGTCAGGAGGAGAAGTGGACGACCGAGGATGAGATGGGTGGATGGCATCATGGACTCGATGGACGCAAGTCTGAGTGAACTCCGGGAGTTGGTGACGGACAGGGAGGCCTAGCGTGCTGCGATTCATGGGGTCGCAAAGAATCGGACACGACTGAGCGACTGAACTGAACTGAACTGAACTACTCTGTGTATAACGAGTTTACATGTGTCACTTTTCAGAGTGGTACCCTATCATATTTGGCTTTGTCCCTCTGCATTAGATCGGGTAGATGGCCGTGTCTAGCTTCGTCATGTTGGTGCAAATATCATTAGATCTAATTTCACTTGTCCTCCCAAGGCTGAGTGAGAGTCCATTGCCTCTGTAGAGCCAAATTCTGTACCCTTCCTCTGTCCAAGGACATCTTGGGAGCTTTCGTGTTCTCACCTGTGTCCATAGGGCTGCTTCAAACTGTGGGGTTCAGGCGTGTTGGAATGAATGCTTCCTCTGGAGATGTGGACAAAGGTCGGATTCCCAGATCTACCTGCTCTGGTTTTACTTATTTATTTTTATAAATTTATCATGTTTTTGGCCGCGCTGGGTCTTCGTTGCTGCTGCACCTTGGCCTTCTAACGTTTGGTGCATGGGCTTCTCGTTGCTGTGGCTTCTCCTGTCCTGGAGCACCGGATCGAGAGCATGGACAGGGTAGTTGTGGCACACCGGCTCAGTTGCCCTGGAGCATGGGGGATCTTCCTGGACCAGGGATCAAACCCGTGGGTCTTGGGCTCTGTTGATCCTCAGCATATGGGATCTGCCCGGATGAGGAATCGATATGGTGTCCCCTGCGTGGCAGGTGGATTTTTTACCAGTGAACCACCCAGGGAATCCTTGGTGGTCTTTTGATTGGCATTTCCCTGTGTTTGAGCCTGTTTTCCCATGTTTTTATATTTCACTAAACTCTGCAAGTCAATTTATCTGTTGCAGTGGGCTTCAGGCAAGTCTGAGGTTTACGAATCCTGTTTTGATTACCCACCTCCGGTGGTGTCTTGAGTGCAAATGACATTCAGTTCAGTTCAGTCGCTCACTCGTGTCCGACTCTTTACGACCCCGTGAATCGCAGCACGCCAGGCCTCCCTGTCCATCACCAACTCCTGGACTTCACTCAGACTCAGGTCCATCAAGTTGGTGATGCCATCCAGCCATCTCATCCTCATTCATCCACTTATCCTGCCCCCAATCCCTCCCAGCATCAGAGTCTTTTCCAATGAGTCAACTCTTCGCATGAGGTGTCCAAAGTACTGGAGAATCACCTTTAGCATCATTCCTTCCAAAGAAATCCCAGGGCTGATCTCCTTCAGAATGGACTGGTTGGATCTCCTCGCAGTCCAAGGGACTCTCAAGAGTCTTCTCCAACACCACAGTTCAAAAGCATCAATTCTTTGGCACTCAGCCTTCTTCACAGTCCAACTCTCACATCCATACATGACCACTGGAAAAACCATAGCCTTGACTAGACGGACCTTAGTCGGCAAAGTAATGTCTCTGCTTTTGAATATGCTCTCTAGGTTGGTCATAACTTTTCTTCCAAGGAGTAAGCGTCTCTTAACTTGACAGCCCCTAAAAAAACGCTCTGGGAATGTGCAATGCCCATCAGCCCTGCTGCAGTCCCCACAAATGTCCACAAGGCGGCAGCACATTGCCTGCCCACCTTGGCTTGCTCAGGCAACCAGAGCCTTAGTGAGAGGCCTGTTTGTGGGTTGTAAATTTGAGTGCAGTGTGCCAGCACAGAGACCCACGGGCTTGTGTCTCCTGGCCTCTCTACCCGTTCCCTTCGGCCCGGAAAACATATCCTGACCGCTGCAAAACCGCTGTGCTGAGGACACTGCCCTTGTAGGCGGGGCAACTCTAAGGATGGCTGTGGGAGGTGGAAGCCCCTCTCAGGACAGGTGGAGCCAGGACCGCCAAGAGCTCTTGCAGCCCAGGGGGGCTCCCAGGCATTGGGTGCTCCTGCCATGGGTTTGCTGCAGGTTGGCCCGCCTGGATTTGCGGGTTGGGGTCCCAGTTGGAGGGCAAGAGGCACTGCTTGTCCTGGGTTCTCACTTGCCTGCCCATCGTTTTCAGCTCCTTCAGCCTCCATGGGGTCCAGCCTCAGGATCCAAGAGGGCTCAGGCTCCAGAAATGTGATGCCAGCCAGGTACCTGGAGGCCTCAGGAGTATGTTAGATCTTTCTTTCTTTCTTTCCTTTCCTCATTTAACTTTTATTTTTCACTGGCACCTTGGTGAATTAATCATTGCTTTGGTTTGAGGGGAATTGCAGCTGCACTTTCTTTTTCCAGTGGCATTGTGAATTTTTTATCGTTCTTTTTCCATTAGGAATATTCCAGAGCAGCCAGCTGGGCTTCCTGTGAGTATATGAGTTTGCATATGTCACCAAAGCGACTCTTTGATCCCTTCATTTCACCTCTCCCCTTTTGTAACCAAAGGTTTTTTGTTTTATTCTCGGACCCTCTGACTTCGTCTCATATTTGTCTCTCTCTCTCTGCAATAATTCAGTTAGTGTGGCCACGTCTAGCTCCATTACGTCCACGCAAATGTCTTTGTCATTCTTTGTCCCATTTCTTTCTTGGGGCTGAGTGAGAGTCCAGGGCCTCTATAGACAGAAATTCCTGTATTGTTCCAGTGTCAAAGGACATCTGCGTGGCTTCCGTGATCTCACCTAAGCCCAGGGCTGCACCAGACTTTGGGGTTCAGGTGTCTTGGAATTAAGATTTTCTTCAGAGATGCAGGCAAAAGTCAGATTACCAGATCTGCTGGCTCTTGCTTTAGATTTTAAAGGAAATTCCATCCTGTTCTTTCTAATGGTTGTGACCAGTTTGCATCTCTGGAAAAGCTGAGGAGGCACAGTTTTCTCCAGGTCCTTGGCAGCATTTATTGCTTGTAGACAATCTGAAGATGGCCAGTCTGACTGATAAGAGATGACATTTCTCCCTTTCTTTTTTTGTTTTGAAAAAAATATGTGTTTTATTCAGTTGAGTTCTTCTGTATTTATTTATTTAGTCAGTTGATTCCATCGCTGTGCTGGGTCTTCCCTGCAGCCCGGGTTTTTCCCTGGGCTCGGCAGGCGGGGGCTCTTCTGTAGTTGCGGCGGGCAGGCTTTCATTGTGGTGGCCTCTCTTGTTGGGGAGCTCTGGCTTTAGGGCACGGAGCTGGAGTAGTTGTGAGTCTCGGGCTTCGTTGACCCCCGACATATGGGTCTCCCAGATGAGGAATCGATACGGTGTCCCCTGCCTTGCAGGGGGATTGTTGGGCAGTGAACCACCCCAGAAACCCTTGGTGGTGTTTTGATTGGCATTTCCCTGATGATGAGCAGGTTTGAGCCTGTTTTCCCATTTTTGTATATTTCAGTAAACCCTGTGAGTCAGTTTACCTGTCACAGTGGGCTTCGGGCATGTCTGCCATTCCTGAATCCTCTGTTGGTTACCCCGCCTCCAGTGATATCTTGAGGGCAGGTGACATTGACAGCCCCTTAAGATGCCTTGTGAATGTGCCGCGTCTGTCAGCCCTGGGTCCCAGGTTGCAGTTCCGAAACGTTTCCACAAGGCGGCAGCACGTTGCCAGCCCACCTCGGCTTGCCCAGGCAACCAGAGCCTTAGTGAGAGGCCTGTTTGTGGGTTGTAAATTCTAGTGCAGTGTGCCAGCGCAGAGACCCACGGGCTTGTAACTCCTGGCCTCTCTGCCCGTCCCCTTCAGCCCGGAAGACATATCCTGACCGCTGCAAAACCGCTGTGCTGAGGACGCTGCCCTTGTAGGCGGGGCGCTCTAAGGATGGCTGCGGAGGTGGAAGCCCCTCTCAGGACACGTGGAGCGGGGACTGTTAAGAGCTCTTGCAGCTCAGGGCGTCCCCAGGTGTTGGGTGCGCCTGGCATGGGTTTGCTGTAGTTTGGCCCGCCTGGATTTGCAGGCTGGCTTCTGAGACCCTGCTGGTCCTCGGTTCCCACTTGCTTGCCCAGCCTCTTTAGCTCCCTCAGCCCCCGCAGGGTCTGGAGGGCTCAGGCTCCAGACGTGTGAAGCCAGCCCTGAGCCCGGAGGCCTCCGGCAGAGAGAGTAGTCGTTTTTCTTTCTTTCCTTTTTTCATTTAATCTAATTTTTTTCCTGGCATCTAGGTATTTTAATCGTTGCTTTGGTTTAAGGTGAATAGTTCCTTCATTCATTTTGACATTTGGAAATGTGAATTAGTTTTCTGTTTCTTATTCCACTGGAATATTCCAGAGTGCCCAGCAAAACTTTGTGTTAATGTATAGCAGTGTTGATGTGGGACTCCAAAGCACCTGGTTTATTCCTTCCTTTTACAGTTCCCCTTGTTAAATATAGGTTTTTTCTTTGTTCTGGGACTCTCTACCTCAGTGTGTAATTGAGTTTATATATGATGGTTTCCACATTATCTGTGTAAGTGACATCGTTTCTTGCTCGCCTCTATTTGCATGTGTTAATTTTGTTGGCATGATCACATGTAGTTCCACCCGTGTTGCTACAGAGTCCATTTTGGCCTTCTTCAGTTTTCTCTTTTATGACTAAGTGGTAGTTCATTGTGCCTGTGGACTGAAATTCCTGTATCTGTTCCATTTTCCAAGGACATTTTGGTGGCTTCCATGTCCTGGCCTATGCCAGTGGTGAGGCACCGAGCCTGGGGTGCATGTGTTATGGAATTAATATTTTCCCCAGATACCTTACCAGTAATGGCGTTACCAGATATACTGTTTGTTCCGGTTTTATGATTTTAAGGAGCCTCCATGCTGTTCTTTGTGGTTGCTATGACAAATTTCCCATCTCCAAAAGAAAAGTGAGGCAACGTTTCCTCCCGGTCTTCCCTTTCATTTCCCTCTCCCCTTTGGTGATTGTGTGCTCCTTTTTTCATTGCACGGTGCTTCGAGTGCTTTTCAGGTTAAGGTGTTTTAAATGCCTGTGAGAAGAGGCTTCTGAATTCATGCTTGTCATGAAGTTTGTGGACCCTAGAGACACAGCAATCTCAGAGCCTTGAATCTTTTTCTTTCTAGATTGTGGGGCCAACATTGCCTCTTTCCCTTAGTGCGTCTTGTTCTCCTCCACCCTTTTGCTGCCGGGACATCATCCAGTAACTAGGAAAATCTCCAGGCCGAATCAACGCACAGAACAGCTTCCATACGGAATGGTGCTATTGACTTGTTCACATCCTCATTATTTAAAACCTTTCTGTCATACTCACAATTTTGGTACCAGCCCAGATGATCTCTGTGAAATTCCACCTGCCAGCTTCAAAGTTCGGTGCATTTCGTCGTTTTTCTTCCACTGAGGGGATTGCGGTACATGACTGGCGAGGGCAATCAAGTTACCCATGGCTATACTTCATTGGAATTCATCCTCAGGTCTATTTTTTCATGTTTGATATGTTTATTTGGTTAGAATTTTTTTTTTCTCCCTTCCCCAGGTCTTAAATATGATCAGCTAAACATTGTCTCATGACCTCGAGAAGAGGCAGGCGGCATTCGGAAGCCTGCTGATTGGATGCTGCCCCACGTTTATCCCCTGGACTGCTTCTTGGTTTCAGAAACAAGGTAGGAGAATCATGGAAGCTCTTCTGAGGGCTCTGTGAGCGAGGCCTTGGTGCAGCTGGGAGAGGAGACAGCTGCTGCCATTTGGTGAGTGCCCATTAGGTATTAAGTTCCTTACCTTTATTGTCTGTTTAAAGCTGTTCTAATAAACTTCACGAGGTAGGCATTATATCCCCATTTTATAGGTGAGGAAAGTGAGACTGGATGGTACGTTATTTGTCTAAGGTTATTCAGACCGAGTGTTGAAATTCAGTTTTTTGGATCTGACTGTCTTCAGAGCTGCAAATTCTCTTTCTTCATGTGATTTGTAAGAATGTGCCCTTGCCCTTAGAGAGACAAGTTTCCTGAAAGTATGTTTAATAAATAAAGAGGTGACAGCAACTTATAACTGATGAAGGAGAGCTACTTTTTTATTGATACCGAAATGGTTGCAGTGTATTGCTATGTAAGAGTAAGCAGCCCTGAGCAGAGCAAGGCGGGCCCCAGTGGAGGCAAACATCAGCATTACGCCTCCTGCCCAGACCTGACAGCTCAGAGGGCTCCCTCGTGTCTCCTACCAGACCAGTGCCTCCTGAGGGCTAGCCATTACTGCAGGTTAGGGTAGATTACAAACAAAATAATTCAGCATCTGCTCTTTTATGTTCAGATGGCTTTACCACATTTTGTTAGTGAGATTTATCCATGTTGTTATGTTTAGCAGAGGCTTTCTTTTCTTTTTTTGGCTGCGCTACACAGCATGTGAAACTTCTCCATCCAGAGATCCAACCCAGGCTTCTTGCATTGCAAGTGTGGAGTCTTAACCACTGGACCACCGGGGAAGTCTGGAGAGGCTTGTTAACATTGCTGAGCACTGGGAATCCCCTGACTGTCCAGTGGTTAAGGCTTTGTGCTTCCACTGCTGGGGGTACGGGTTCAATCCTTGGTCAGGAAACTAAGATCCCGCATACTGTCTGGCATGACCAAGAAATAAAAATAAATTGAAGTAATAAAGAACTTGATATTATTTTGTAAGGTTACTGATTCCTATTCATTCCATTGATTGAATGTACCACTGGTTGATGGATATTTGGGTGGTTTCAGATTTGGGGCTTTTGTAAATAAAGCTACTATGAATATTCTTTTATCTGTATCTTTTGACTGACCTGTTGATAGCTCAGTTGGTAAAGAATCCACCTGCAATGCAGGAGACCCTGGTTCGATTCCCTGGTCGAGAAGATCCGCTGGAGAAGGGATAGGCTACCCACTCCTGTGTTCTTGGGCTTCCCTTGTGTTTCAGCTGGTGAAGAATATGCCTGCAATGCGGGAGACCTGGGTTCAATCCCCAGGTTGGGAAGATCCCCTGGAGAAGGGAACAGCTATCCACTCTAGTATTCTAGCCTGGAAAATTCAGTCCATGGGGTCGCAAAGAGTCAGACACGACTGAGTGACTCACTTTCACATTCATGGATATCTCTTGAATATCTATTGATAGATAGGTTTATATAATTTTGCATTAATTAATTAATTATGAGTGGAATTGTTGCATTATAGGTTAGGCATATTTTGGCTTTAACAGAGAGCTGCCAAAAGCCTCACAGAGTCCTTATAATGATGTGTCCTCCTTCATGCAGTGTGTGAGAGTCCACAGTCTCCTCCTCCGTAGTTTCTGATATTAGCCGTTCTGGTGTTAGCATAGATGTCGCATATTCTGGTTTCAGTTTATATTTCCCTGCTGACTAATGATGTTGAGTACCATTTTCATATCCTTTTTGGCCATTCAGATACTCTTTCTGTGTCAGAAGTCGTGCACCTGCAGGAGCTGGCACGGTTTGGACTTCCCCAGCACCAAGGGAGTGCGTGAGCTAGCGGTGTTTCTTGCAGACCTGTCCAGGTGTGGGGCAATAGGAGAGGAGGGGGGAAAGGGGCTTGAGAGCTCTCAGCCATCAAACATCAGCGATGAAGCTGTGTTCTTTATTACAGTATTACTCAGGTCTATGGTGATGCTGCTGCTGCTGCTAACTCGCTTCAGTTGTGTCCGACTCTGTGTGACCCCATAGACGGCAGCCCACCAGGCTCCTCTGCCCATGGAATTCTCCGGGCATGAATACTGTAATGGGTTACAATTTCCTTCTCCACCTGTGGTGATGAGGAAATAATAAATCTGGAATAGCTGATACTTACGTTGTTGCCCACACCTGGAAAACAAGGTAAATAAGTATGAAAATGAGATGCTGATTATCTTTAACTCCTTGGGCTGGGCCAGGAAATTAGCCTTTACATATGATAGTCCTACTTGGCTGAGCTGTGACTGTTTTACAAGTGAGAACTAGTGATAGAGTTTCAGAAAAGAATACAGTGTTGACGCAATTCTATTATCCATGGTAGTAAACTAAGTCTGGCTCTTGACAACTCAAATAGTAATACATTTAAAGGGTAAGTCTTATGTAAATTATTTCTCCTCAGTTCTCACCAAGACTACAGAATAGAGAGGGAAGGCGTCTTACAAGTACTGTAACTGTTAAATAGCTTGCCCGTAGTCACTGCTTTCTGGAGCAGTAATTTCAGACAACGACTTTGGAATACAAGGTCAAAAACGTATTTAAACATTTTAATAATGAGTTAATTCCCTGGTCATGTGCCTTGAGTCTAAATTTCCTCTGACCTGCCATTAGAAGTGAAGTTTAAGAATGACCACATAAGGGATGCAGCTCTTAATAAAACAAAGTCCTAATGTTCCAGAAACTAAAGGAGCCACCTGGAGGGACTGAAGGACCCTGAGACTGGCAGGCCCTAACTCAGCCCTTGATAATTCGTTGTCTTTCCCTTAGACTTACCAAATTCTCTCCTCTTTGCCAGGGTGTCTGACCCTTGCTAAGTCACTTCAGTCGTGTCCGACTCTGTGTGACCCCATAGACGGCAGCCCACCAGGCTCCCCCATCCCTGGGATTCTCCAGGCAAGAACACTGGAGTGGGTTGCCATTTCCTTCTCCAATGCATGAAAGTGAAAAGTGAAAGGGAAGTCGCTCAGTTGTGTCAGACTCTTCACGACCCCATGGACCACAGCCTACCAGGCTCCTCTGTCCATGGGATTTTCCAGGCAAGAGTACTGGAGTGGGATGCCATCGCCTTCTCCGGTCTGACCCTTAGTTTACTCAAATATGATTTCGCTCCAGCCAAAGCAAGGACAAAAATCCATTTCCCAGCTTTCCTCAAGTCCATGAGTGGTGGAGCCTGGATTTTCAGTCTCAGTTTTTCCATCTGTAAAATGGAGACTATAACCGCTACTTGTGGGACTATCATAAATGTTTTTTAAAAAATTGAATGCACGTGAAAAGACCTTGGACTACATAGCTTATCATGTGGGTGCTCAGTAAGTGTAGCTAATTACGAGTTGAACTCATCCATTCTGGAAGTTGACATACCTGATACAGACTCTGAGGTTCCTTTAGGCAAAAGGGTGACTAACTCCTAGGTTTGCTCAATACTGTCTTAGTTTTAGCCCTGGCAATTTAGCATCCCAGGGAACCCCTCCTCTAGACACAAAAAGTCCCAGTTTTTGGTAATGACTTGGTAGAAGTTTGGGGGAGAATATAAGGCTACCTGAGAAATAGGGGATAAAAGCAACAATGTTTTTAGTGTCAAATGGGTCTAGCAGAGATCACCTGCCTTCTGTAGTTGCTGTTGGTTATTGTTTCCCCCCTTACCATTGATGTTGGCAGCCCTGATTTACAGTTCACAAAAACGGAGACGTCACTGCGGGTCCGCCTTAAGTGTGTTGCGACCTTGAGCAGTAACAGTCTATTTTTCATTTAGCTTGTGGAGTAACTATTCGAATTTGTATTGAGATAGTGCTGGTTTAATTTGTGACATTGTGAATATCATGTTTTCTAAGAGTTCAGATAATAAAAACAAGAATGATTATCCTACCAATGCGAGTATGACTCAGACATCACTGAGAAAGAAGGCTAAAGGATGTATTTTTTTTTAATTGAAGTATGGTTGATTTACAGTGTTGGAGCAATCTGTGGTGAACAGCAAAGTGACTCAGTTATACCCAAATACACATTCTTTTTCCATTATGGTTTATCCCGGGAGGTTGGATGTAGTTCCCTGAGCTGAACAGCAGGACCTTGTTGTGAATCCATTCTAAATGTAACGGCTTGCATCTACCAAGCCCAAACTCCCAGTACGTCCCCCCTCCCCCCACCCCGGCCCTGCCTTGGCAACCACAAGCGTGATCTCTGTGTCTGAGTCTGTTTCAGTTTGTCGCTGGGTTCATTCGTGCCATATTTTAGATTCCGCATGTAAATGGTATCGCATGGTATCTGTCTCTTTCTGACTTACTTTTTTAGTATGGTCATCTCTAGTTGCCTCTTTATTGCTGCCAATGGCATCATTTCATTCTTTTTTATAGCTGAGTAGCATTCCACTGTATATATGTACTGAATCTTCTTTATCCATTCATGTGTTGATGGACACTTAGATTTCTTCCATGTCTTGACTATTGTGAACAGTGCTGCTATGATCATAGCGGTGCGTGTATCTTTTTAAATTATGGTTTTGTCCGGGTGTATGCCCAGGAGAGGGCTTGCTGGATCATATGGTAATTCTATTTTGAATTTTCTGAGGAACCTCCATACTCCTTCCCATAGTGGCTACACCAAGTTATATCCACACCAAAAATGTAGGAAGTTTCCTTTTCTCCACACTCTCTCCAGCATTTGTTATTTGTAGACTTTTTAATGATGGCCGTTCTGACCAGTGTGAGCCTCTAAAATTCCTTTTCTACATTATAGATACACTCTGTAAAAGAACCACCAAACTCTTTGACAGCATTAAAGAAGTGTCTGTTATACTCCCAAGTACAGTGTTTTTCAAACTGTACTCATAGTGGCTACTGGGGATATATAGTGATTACTGTGTGTGTGTGTGGTCAGTCGTGTCCAACTCTTTGTGACCCCCATGGACTATAGCCCACCAGGCTCCTCTGTTCATGGGATTTTCCCAGCAAGAATTCTGAAGTGGGCTGCCACTTCCTCCTCCAGGGGATCTTCCTGACCCAGGGGATCTTTGAACCTGTGTCTCGTACATTGGCAGGTGGATTCTTCGCCACGGAGGCACCTGGGAAACCCAAAAGTGATTAGAGACCACCCTTAAAAATAATTAAGGTGGAATGGAATAGAAAATATTGGAGTGTACCACATGTAATAATGTGTAATATAAAATTTTGTTTTAGTTACATTTATGCATATATGTTTGTTTAAAAAGTCAGGACAAAGAATGTACATCTCACATGGGTTACAGTCAGGAAAGGAGACTCAGAAGACCACATCGTTCCCCCAAACATCTGGACAAAACGCAAAAAAGTTTATACTGTCTGCCCCGCTCCCTCTTCCTCCACATTCCTCAGCCAGCACTCAGATTGCCAGTTCTTCCCATCCTCCCTAGACACAAACTGTGGTTTTCAGCCCCGCATCCAGCCTCCTTCCTGGCTTATCCATTTCTTCGTCTTTCTCGCATGCTCTCACAAATAGTCTTTGGTTTGCTAAACTGCTAACTGACTGTCTGGCCTCAGGAAAGTGACTTCAACTGCTTAATCCTCAGTTTCCTTATTTGAAAAAAGGTGGTAATAAATTCTCTCTGTTAGGATTGCTTGTGATGGTGAAATAAAATAACCTCTGGAAAACATCTGGAACATAAGGACTGAAAGAAATACATTCCTTTCCATCTGTCGTATCCCCACTACACACCCCCAATTTAAGGAGACCCTCTTAAGAAGCACTGTTGTCGGTGACAACCTCAAAGCCTGTGTGGCGGGGAACTCCTGGGGACACCCCAGTTTCTGTCAATCTAATGATGACTCTTACCAGTTTGTCTTGGAGAGTAATATTTTAGCCTGGTCCCCAGATTCTCTGAGTCCTTCTGCTGACTCCCCACCTTCCACCTTCCTTCTGCAGCCTGAGAAGAATCTCAAGATACAAGTGTTGGGCTGCTTAGGAACACTGGTCTCAAAGAGGTCCAGACACAGGTAGAAGGTCACTCAGCCGTGAACAGAGGGGCCAGCCTGCAATTCCAGGGCTGAGGGTTCCAGGCCCAGTCTCCCCAGTAGGGAGCGCTGGACTGCGCCGCAGCCGGCCGTGGATGGTCCAAGGGGCACCAGGCACGGTGTGCGCCCCTCGCGGAGAGGTGGGTGTCAGTGGCTTGCTGCCGCGACTTAAGCACTGATTAGTTCTGGAGGAGAAAAACTGTTCCTTAATGACCTGAGGTAGTCAAGGGATGCTTCTTCTGCGTTTCCTTCCAAATCAGCCGTGGGGACCGGGCCCAAACAAGGCTAAGAGATGCCAGTTAAAGTTGTCTTTCTGAGGCTTTGCAGGGGCGATAGTTTGGGCGACCCTGCGCAGGAACCCCCCAGGTTGCCCTGGGCTCACTGGGCACCGCACCCCTTGGAGGCGAGATCGAGGCGATGCCCCGGGCCTGGCGCAGGGCCCCTCGCTCCTCCTCCCGACCGGCGGCCGGCCGCGGCCCTGTCCTTCCTAGCACCTGGGCTCCCGCTCCAGGCGGCGGCGGCGGCGGCGGCCCGAGCCCCAGGCAGGGCTTTTATTGTGAAAGGCGCCCCGCCTCCCGCGCTTTCGGGGAAGTGGGGAGGCTGGGCCGGACCGCGAGGCACGGACTTCGCAAACTCTGCGGACGTCCGTAGCTGATCCGGGAGGGCTCGAGGCTGCGGGAAGGGTCCCGCAGAACCGCAGATCCCGCGTGTGCATTGGCCCAGACCTCCTTTACCAAGCTTAACCGCAGAGCATCCCGCCGCGCACGTCCGCCCCGGAGTTGGCCGCTAGAGAGCTGTGGCCCCTCGGTCCCGAACCCGCGTCCAGAGCAGCCCCGAGATCCACGGGGCCAGGGGCGGGCCGGGCCGGTGGGATGAGCTGGCGAGCGGGCTGAGTGCGCCCCGGAGCCGCTGCAGCCGCCACGGGGGACATGGTAGGAATCGCGGGCAGGAACGCGCGGCCGGGTGGGTGGGAAGGTGGGCACCCAGACAGGTGGCCGCGGGCATTGCACCCTCTCCTGGCGCACGGAGCCGACGCGGCTTCCTGGGGCCTGAATTGTTCCCTGAAAATTGCAGGAGGGCGGGGACTTAGGAAGGGGCGATCGGCTTTTCTGCTTCCCTTGGCGGGGAAGACGGTGATCGGGCGGCTTTCCTTTGGGACCTGCACATCCTGGCTGCACCGTAAGCTTCTGGCAGAGGCGGGCTCGCTCCATCCAGTCCCCAGGGCAGCGCGGGGAGAGGATTCCCTGAGGCACCCAAGGCAGCCTCTGAGGGGTGAGACGCCTTTGAAATTACTTTATTCCTCTGAAAGATGCATGTAGAATTTTCTGTTAGCTTCTTACTGTGTGAGTCATGTTTTAAGAAGTAGTGCCTTGCACTTACTATCATAGAATTAAATTGGCCCTGGTAGAGTTCTGATGCTTGTCTCCCAGAGCCCCACCAGGCTCCGCCTCCCAGGACCATAGAACAGATGTGGGTGCCCTGGAGGGCATCATTCATGAAGTCAAGGACCTTAAGAACAGCAGCCCTTCCATTGATAAAGCTCACAGACATTAACAAGCAGGATATACAGACCCTAAAGAATATGATTCAGGCAGCTTAGCTAAAGCACAGGTGCAGCCCCAGAAAAGGGGCTTCCCTCAGCACTGGCTGCTCAGCTCTGCTTCCACGTTAGAAGCTACGTGCAGCTTCTTTCTGGTGGCTCAGCAATAAAGAACCTGCCTGCAATGCAGNGGCGGTGGGGGCGGGGGGGGGGCTGAGAGCAACCTGGCATTGGCAGGAGCCAGTAAAGGAGGGGGCAGGGGATGAGTCCTTTGGGGGCCTCAGTTTCCTCCTCTGTAAAGTGAGAGACTGAACTGGATGCCCTTTGAGGTGCCATTTAGCTCCCCAAATGGTTGATGCCTGAATGATTCTGAGGCTGGATCCCAGCCCTGGTGTGGACCTCCTGTTAGCATGGGTAGCTAAAAGGTGTGGGGGAGAAGTGGTTCTCAGCCCTGACCTTCACGTACTCCTGACTCAGCCCTGACCCTCCAAGACCAAATCCAAAGTGGGACCCAGACCAAGGGATGTTTTAAAATGAAGCCTCCCTGGATGGTCCCGCTGTGCAACCAGCACGGAGAACCACAGGGCTGGAGGGCTGGAGGGAAGAGGAGCCGCGCTCACCCAGATGTCCCTGCATCTGCAGACACTGCTCGTTCGCGCTGAGTCGCTTCAGTCGTGTCCGACTCTTTCGGGACCCCACGGCCTATAGCCCTCCAGGCTCCTCTGTCCATGGGATTCTCCACGCAAGAATACCGGAGTGGGTGGCCATGCCTTCCTCCAGGGGATCTTCCCGACCCAGGAGTCGAACCTGGGTTTCCCGCATTACAGGGAGATTCTTTACCACCTGAGCCACCAGGGGAGTGCTACTCCTAGAGACAGCCCTGAAATAGAAGGCTTCAGTGAACTTCAGCTGGGAAACGATGTATGTTATATGCCCCTCTTGGAGGATCCTCCCACAGAGAAACTTCTTTTAATTCATTAAAGCTGAAATGTGCATTTCCCCAACTTATTTGTATATTCAGTAATTTCTGAACAGTAACATATTACTGATCCCCCAAGGTACCAGTGGGGGAAGCCTGTGTTAGAAATATAAACTAAATGTCTAGAATCCTCGAATGTCCTTTTTTCAGAAGTGAACACTGAACTGTGGGGCCTGTGAGGGCATTTTTGATCATCATGAAGGGGCTGTGAGTCTCAGCCAGGGCTTGGTGTGTCTATTTCTAAAGCTAAGACTGCGATCTTTGCCACCTTGCCACTTTCTGTACTGTGAGGGTGGCGGACTTGATGTCTGCTGAAGACTTTGAGCTTGGATGAAAAATATTGATAGGAGTTAATTACTGAAAACTTAATTTTATTTTCTTTTTGGTCCTTGGGGATAAAAAATGTATATGATCACAATATATGTGAAATACAATACATTCTGTATAACAGTCACCGCCAACTTCTACAGGTAGCTATGGTTCTTATTTTGGTGTATCGTCTATTCTCTTTGAGTATTATTTTAAGACTTGTATACAAAACATGCAGTTTTTCAATCTGTCTTACTCCAGTTTCTATCCAAAAAATGTGTTTTTGCGATGTGTACATCTCTAAAAAGGTCTTCATCACCCTACTTTCAATGCTCAGTACCACGGTTGTTATTTTTGTAATACTTATTTCTTTGTTTGGCTGTGTCAAGTCTTAGTTGCAACATGTGGGATCTTTTGTTGCAGTGAGTGGGCTCCAGCGTGCATGAACTCCGTAGCTGCAGTGTGTGGGCTCAGACGTTAAAGAATCCACCTGCAATGAGGGAAACCTGGGTTCGATCCCTGTGTCAGGAAGTTCCCCTGGAGAAGGGATACGCTACCCACTCCAGTATTCTTGGGCTTCCCTGGTGGCTCAGATGGTAAAGAATCTGCCTGCAATGCAGGGAACCTGGGTTCAATCCTTAGGCTGGAAGATCCCTTGGAGGAGGGCACAGCAACCCACTCCAGTGTTCTTGCCTGGAGAATGCCCATGGACAGAGGAGCCTGGTGGGCTACAGCCCACGGGATCGCAAAGAGTGGGACACGACTGAGCTACTAAGCACAGCACGTGGACCAAATCACTCTGTGACACGTGGGACCATAGTTCCTCGACCAGGGATACAGCCTGCGCCCTCTGCATTGCAAGGTTGGTTCTTAACCACTAGACCGCCGGGGAATTCTCAATACCATGGTTCTGATAATCATCTCCTTGCTTGTGGACTTCAGGTCATTTCCACTTTGGGGTTGTTTTCGACAGCCTGGGGCCAGCTTCTGATCATCCATGGCAATGGGAATCAAGCAGTCGCACAAGAACAAATTGATTCAGACTCTTCATCAGGGATTTTACTGCAGCCACCCTCGAGGACCCGGAGTGTGGGTGGGGGAGGACTTTCCTCTTGTCTGTCTTGCCTCTACTATGAGCGTGTCATCAGGCAGCCATGGGGAGAAGGGCATCCCAGGGGAGCCCACACACGGTTCAGTTCTCCTTGGAAGAACCAAGAGCTCCTGTCCCTAGAGGTTAAGACCTGGAAGGGCAACTCTAGGTGAAGGGGCTAAGGCTGGAGAAGGGTGTGACCTTCTCCAGGTCTCCAGGTCTCCTCGTTCGTCATATACTTGAGGCCTCTGGTGCAGCTTGGAGTGGCAGGGTGGGGGGGTGGGAGGCACGTGGTTTGAAATCAGAATGAGGTTTGTGCCAGAGTAGGCTACTGTGTGGCTTTGAGTAAGCACTCCAATGCTTTGAATCTCAGGCCCCTCATCTATAAAATGGGCTTATACCTAGGGGTTGCTATGAGGAGCAAAGGACTCTCAGAGGTGAAACCCCGTGGTACCCCAAAGGTGCTATAAGAATGGGTATAAGGAGCCCACAGAAATAGGTTTTCTTTTTGTCAGGACCTAAAACAGTAAGGAAGTCACTGATGTATTTTATCTGATACCAACTATTGGATAGGAGGTGGTCCTGGGACTCTAAGTATGGGACAAATGGAGACAGATTCTAACCTGCGATAGTTTTCTTGCTCCTTTTAGATCTCTCTTCTCCCTAATGTACAGTCCAGGGCAGGCACTGTCTGTGTGCCCTGGGCCTCCTTGCTGAGTGTTGGCTGGGTGAGTAGGCAGCCCGATTCAGCTGCAGGCCCCGAGGTCTAAGGTCCGGGCGCCCTGGCAGATGACCCTGCAGGAGGTCTGGGTGAAGCCTTCAAGTTCTCAGGCTCAACTGGGGAAGCAGTTAAACCAGTTTTGGAATCAGAACTGGAATCAGGACTTCCAGCCCTTGGAGCCTGCAGGGAATTCGATACCCTCTCCTGTGGGCACCCGGCTCACAGAGCAGCTTCTGCTACATACAGAAACCAGGCTCTGCAGGGCTGGCAGGGAAGCAGAGGCTTTAAACAATCCTCTGGCCCCAACCAGACCAAACAGGAGTTGGTCCAAAAGCAGTGGGTTGGAAGGGCTAACGTAGAGGTGGGGGTGGGCCTCACGAGAAATGACGTCCTTCTTAGTGTCAGGGGCGAGGGGGAGAAATGTGCCCCAGTTCCTCCCCAGAGATGCTGACAGTCCCCCAGAAGAGGCCTGGGGGGCTAGCCCTCCCTCCCTACCCAGGTGCTGATGTCAAAGCAGAGCGCTTCCCGTTTCCTTGAGGCCTGGGCGCCTGAGCCACTGGGGCTGTCTTTGCTTGGTTTAGTTTTCTGATATGGCTGCTGAAGTGTTCCCACCTGGGGTGCTCGGCGTGCAATCCCTGTGTCGTCTGGATGTGCCCACTACACGGGCTTGTGTCTGATGGGCCGCCTGGCCCGAGGTGAGGATGGAGCCAGGTTTGTGGGCGACCCCCAGGCCGCCCTCCCTGTATGCCCCACACGCCATGTGCACATATCCTTGGAAGTGGCCTGGGGGCTCCACAAGTGCTTGCTGAGAGGGACCAGAAGGGGCTGTAAGGTGGCAGCTGGTGAACTGCGGGGTGAAGGCAGGTCAGAGTGAGAGGCCAGGAGGGGAGGATGCGGAGGATGGGGAAGCAGCAGGGGCCTCCGCTGGTCTCCAGGCCTTGAGCGGTTCTGAAAGAACTCGGGTCTCCAGGGCCAAGGCCTGAGTGTCACTCCCCGTGGCCGTGGAATTCTTGAGGGAGGATTTTGCAGTGATGGAACTGTTGTGTCCTGATTGTGGTGGGTGGTGGTGCTATCCACACACTAAGACTCATAGAACTGAATACAGAAGTTTTAGTTTTACTGAAAAAATAATTTAAAAAATAGTTTTAATAGCTGAGTAATATTCCATTGTGTCTATGTACCACAGCTTTCTTATCCATTCATCAGCCAATGGACATCTAAGCAGAACACAGATTTTGAAATAAAAGGTAAAGATTTAAGGCAATTTTAATTAAATTCCCTATGAGGCTGGTGAAAGTCCTATAGCAAGTTCCCACAACAGTGAAACAGTCTGAACAATAATTCCACCCCTGACTTGGAAATTCACAGAAATACCCACGTGGACCTCAAATACTAACGAGGGCGGGGACATTCAGAGCTTTGAGACCTGAGATGGCCTCACAGTGACACACAAAAAGACTCTGGATCAAGGGAGGTGCGGTCCCTTTGTGGACAGTAAACCAGCTGTGAAGACCAAGCCATCACACCTTTCCGCGTCTTCACGCGCACCACGTTCAGACTCACAAGGCCCTCATCCCCTCTGGCCCTTTGGAGTCTGCAGAACTTTGTGGGAACAGATGACCTCGACCCTATAAATTCGTGAACTGCCGGGGGCCTGTGCCATTCTCATCCGCAAAGCTATCTCCCGTTTGGTACCCAGACGTCGCGGAGGAGAGCTCCTGGGATGAGAACATCAGGGCACAGTCAGGAAGCAGAAGAGGATCTGGGCGGTAGTTCCGGAAGTAGGGGTCCTGAGGCCAGCCCGGGGCTGGGGCCGGGGTTGGAGCAGCCGGGCCGTACACATGGGCGCCCTGTGCCGGGACCCACGTGGTCGGGTGGTGGCTGGAGACACCGGGCTCGGGAGCTGGGAGCACCCCCGCGGGGCTGGGAGGAAGGCGGCTGTAGAATCCCGGGCTGTCTGGGAAACTGGGGCTCGCAGCTGCGGCAGCAGATTCCGGGGCGGGGGCGGGAGTCCCGGGGGCTCCGGGGTCCATGGGCACATGGCCGGCCCTCCAGTATCCGCCCTGGGCCTGTCGTCGTTCCAGACGGGAGCGCTGGGCCCTGCGGTTCTTGAACCACACCTGCACTCTGTGCTCGTCCAGGTGGAGCCTGGCCGCCAGGCGCAGGCGGTCCTGGTAGCTCGGGTACTGGTTCTTCAGGAAGGCTTCTTTGAGCGCCTCCAGCTGCTCTTTGCTGTACACCGTGCGCTCCTGCCGCTGCCTGTTTGGGGGCGCCGACCTCCGCGTGGGGCTCATGACGGACTCGGGTTCTTGCATCCTCTTGCTGTTCTGCCGTCGGAGTTTGAGGAACTGGAGTCTATTATACAGAGTGAAGTAAGTCAGAAAGAAAAACACCAATACAGTATATTAATGTGTATATATATATATGGAATTAGAAAGATGGTAATGATGACCCTATATGCGAGACAGCAAAAGAGACACAGATGTAAAGAACAGACTGTTGGACTCTGTGGGAGAAGGTGAGGGTGGGATGATTTGAGAGAATAGCATCGAAACATGTATATTATCATATGTGAAATAGATCGCCAGTCCAGGTTTGATGCATGAGACAGGGTGCTCAGGGCTGGTGCACTGGGATGACCCAGAGGAATGGGATGGGGAGGGAGGTGGGAGGGAAGGTCAGGATGGGGAACACAAGTATACCCATGGCTGATTCATGTGAATGTATGGCAAAACCACCACAATATTGTAATTAGCCTCCAATTAAAAGAATAAAAAATTTGTTCAGTAAAAAAAAAAAATAGTTTTAAAAAATAATATAACAATAAGAAGGGGGAAAAGCAGTCTAGCAGAAGGAACAGCATACGCAAAGCCCTAAAGGCAAAAGTGAGAGTCCTTGGACTGCAAGGAGATCCAGCCAGTCCATTCTAAAGGAGATCAGTCCTGGGTGTTCATTGGAAAGACTGATGCTAAAGCTGAAACTCCAATACTTTGGCCACCTCATGCGAAGAGTTGACTCATTGGAAAAGACTCCGATGCTGGGAGGGATTGGGGGCAGGAGGAGAAGGGGACAACAGAGGATGAGATGGCTGGATGGCATCACCGACTCAATGGACGTGAGTTTGAGTGAACTCCAGGAGTTGGTGATGGACAGGGAGGCCTGGCGTGCTGCAGTTCATGAGGCTGCAAAGAGTCAGACATGACTGAGCGACTGAACTGAACTGAAAGGCAAAAGTGAGCTGTCTAAGCTGGCCAGGAGGATGTTGGGGGGAACCTTCTGGAAATGGGGCTGGAGGCAGAGCTTGGAAAGGGAGCACGAGTGGTCCCCCCGGCCAGAGGCGGGATTTGTGCTATCATCCTGAGAACAGAGGGGGCAACGGGAAGACTTTTGAGCTTGGAAAGGTGGGATTGTGTTTGCATTTTAGAGAGCAGTTTCCCAGGGAGGCCAGGCTGCAGGGGGCGGGTGGAGGGGCAGCGTCTGGGAACAGTCATGACCCCTGACCCTGGTAGACCAGAGGGAGGTGTGGCTAGAGGGAGCAAGTGTGGGAGATATTCGGGCAGGAGAACCTCCAGCTCTTGGCAACCTGAGGGCGTCAAGAGCGACTTCCCTTTCTTGCTCGGCATATGCGTACAGAGGCTTCTGTGCCTTGCTCCTCTTTCTTCATCATAAAGGTAAGACCCCTTATCTTATGGGGTCTTTTGGCCACCTGATGCAAAGAGCTGACTCATTGGAAAAGACCCTGATGCTGGGAAAGATCGAAGGCAAAAGGAGAGGAGACGGGGGTGGCAGAGGATGAGACGATGAGGTAGCATCGCCGACTCAATGGACGTGAATTTGAGCATACTCTGAGAGAGTGGAGGACAGGGAAGCCTGGTGTACTGCAGTCCACGGGGCCACAAAAAGAGCTGGACTCGACTTAGCGACTGATCGACAACAATGGGGTCCTGGGCCTTTCCTGATGATCCAGGGGCTAAGACTCCAAGCTCCCAATGCAAGGGGCCTGGGTTTAAGTCCTGGTCAGGGAACTAGGTCCCACATGGCTCAACTAAGTATCCTGCATGCTGTAATGAAGATCAAAGATCCTGAGTGCTGCAGCCAAGACGTGGTACAGCCAAATAAATAGACACATTAAAAAAAAAAAAAAGAACACTGGGGTCCTATAACTAGCCACACTTAGGAGCAACATGATACAGAAGTAACTTATTTAAAAATGATTCTAATCGTTTCCGTTCTATAAAATAGATCACTATGGTATATTCTTAGAGTCACGGTGAAGTGTTTGACATTTCTCCCTTAATCCTCTGATTTGGTTTTGCCGTTGTGATCATAAAACTAGGAGAGGTAATTGCAATAAAAACGAGCACAGTGTTACTCATGCCACTCCAGCCACCTTGCCTGCAACGCCCAGACGCCCTCTCGGCTAGCGCAGCCACCGGGGTCCCCTTCCTTGTGGCCCCCAGATCCTGCTGAGGGGTGGGCAGGGCGGCGGCTACTCCATCGCTCTTGGTCCAGCTGCCCCGCCTGCCACGGGCTCGGGCTCGGGCTTGGGTTTCTGCTAAGTGGCCGCAGGAAGGGGCTGAGTCCCATGCTGTTTACTCGCGGGCAGTTTTTGTTTGGCTTTCGAGGGCATTTGCTTGCAGTGAGCAAACAACCTCTTGCAGAACCATCTGGAAAAATCACTTCCTTCCATCTTGGCTTGGGCAGCAGGTTCATGGTTCCATGGTCAGGAGCCAATGGAGGGATTTTTCCAGAAATGCCATCAGTCAAAGAACTGGCTAAAGACAGCTGAGAGGTTAGGACTAAAGGAGAGAAAAGGAGAGAAAAAAAAGATCAGCGTTAAGAGCCGGAGGTTTATGGATGCCACACGAGGAGACTGGGGTTCAAAGACAAAAGGGACGGCCCCAGGGAGGCTCTTTCACCCCTGCAGACCCTCAGGAGCCCACAGGTACCCCTCGAAGTCTGAGCATGCCAGCCGGGGGACACGGGGCCGGGCTGTGCTGGGCATGGTGCTCCAAGCTGGGTTTCCGCAGCGTGCTGCCCGGCGGCAGAGCAGTGATGCTTCCCACTGGCCTGGCAGCCGAGGGCTGACGCCGCCGCCTCTCTGCGCTCCCCGTGTCCCATGTCTGCCCGGTGCCCCTGCCAGGGGAACTTTATCAGCAGAACAAACTCGGCCTGTGCAGAGCTGCCTTGGTTCTGGCCAGAACGGTTTTGCAGCAGTGCTTGAAGGTGCTTCCAGCGTGCTTAGAATTCGCAAGACGCTCCGTCTCTTCTCTCTCAGGCTCCACGTGTCCTGAAAGGAGAGGATCCACACGCGTGCACGCCTCCATGCCAAGGTGCCTTCACATACACATGCCAGTGGCTTATACCTCCCGCAGAACCGTCTGTTAATACGGCCCAGCTGGTTACTTAGTGGGGAATGTTGTCTGTGCTCATGTTCCTGTCCGGACTGTAGACTAAAGGCAGAGGCCATGCCTTCCTTCTTTGTTGTGGCCACGATTTAAAACATAGCTCGAGCACTTTTAGATGCCTGGGGCCTCTTATCTGAAGTGGAAAGGGAAGACCCATCTGCAGTCAAACTTGTAACCCCAGAGGGTCAAAATTTCAAAAGTTACAGGACTCACAACCCCCTTCATGCTTTCCTCCAAAGGAAATGGAGGGACCTCAGCCCCAGGGACCACGTAATGATGGGTTTCCAGCCAGGCGGAAAGGGGGCGGGTGGGAGGGAATGATGGACTCGCGCTGTCCGAGGTGGGCTGAGGGCTGTGGGTCGAGCTCCCCGGGATGTCTGGGCCCCATGGAGGTGGAGGCTGCGGCCCGTTTGAGGGCGGAAAGCTGGGATGGCCCGTGAATAGGCCATTCGGATGTCCAGCCCCGTGCAGGGAGGAGGGTGGGCGGGACACACAAGCCTCTTTCTCCAGGACAGAGCGGCTCTGTTGTCTGTTCACACAGAAGCTCAGTGTGTACCTGCAGGGGGACCCGGATCCCGGCTGGGGGGCTGGCCGCCAGCAGTGGTGGCCTCCTGGACAGCACACCCGGCCACGGTCTGCAATCTCCGCACAAGCCAGCTCGTCCAGCTCTGTCTCACCCCTGCCTCCTGCTCTCCCCACAGTTCCCGCTGCCCTAGAGATCTTCTTGCAGCTACAAAGATGTTATTGTATTCCTTCCTTTCAGAACAGTCTCCTGAAACTCTAGTTAAAATCCCCTCATTTCCCTTTGGGGAGGGGATAGGGACGTCTGGGCAATGCCACCCTGTTCAGTCGCTTCTCTGGGTGTCAGGAAAGGCTCCTGCTCACACTCACCCATTCCTTGTTCACACTCTTCCATCCCCTGGGCTTAAACTGTAATTGTCACAGGGCCTGTACCAGTGCCTGGTACAAAAGCATGAAGGGGTCAGGGGAGAGTTCTAACCGGAACAACTGAATTCAAAGCCTGCTTACCACCTGGGGCAAGTCAGTGATCCTTTAACCTCTCAGCCTCAGTTTCCCCTAAGAGAACACTACCTCCTTGTGGGATTGTGTTAATGCTATCATGAGCATAAATCTTTACCTCACACAACAGTCATCAGCACAGAGTAAGTGCTCAGTTAGTGGGAGCTGGTGATTATCACCTTTCCCTGGACAACAGATAGGGCTGGAGATGCATAAAGGCCTGGGCCACTAGGATTGTTAGTAGGAGCCTTCAGTGCATCAGGGGAGCAGGTGCTGGGGGGTATCCCTGTCCCACTAGGGAATAGGAACTGTAAAGGGCCTGCCTCTGTATCAGTCATGTGGGTCTCTCCCTGTGATGGTGAACTAGAGAAAGGCAGAGTCAAATGGTACCAGTTCAAGGAGTCTTGACGTGGTCCATGCCTAGAATTCAAAAGAGCTCTAAACTTGGATAATGAAAAGTTCCATCTTTATTTTCACTGGTCCCTAACTGAAATTCAGCATTTCTTCAAGAATGAATGTAGGCGCTAACCACCGTAGCATTAACAAGACCTGTGACTTAGTCACCAAGAGGAATCACAGAGATTTTACATCATGAGGTGGAAGCAGATTCTCTGAAATATAGTCTTCACTCTTCACTACTTTGAAACTGCATTTGTTATTAGATGAGTTGAAAGATCTCATCATTTAATGCATTAATAAAGAAGCACATTATTATTATATTACAGATTTGTTTTTTGGAATATTTTGATGACTATATTTCAGTATAATTGATTGCCTTTGTAACCCTCTGCTTTTTATTTGTACATAAAAAAAAGCATCCTGAGAAAGCCATGGCTTCACCAGGTGGCTGAAGTAGCACTAATCTTTGGTGCTAAAATGATTTGGAAACTCTGCTTCTGTATAGATGGTTGTCTGTGTGATCTGATCTTCAAATATGCCAAGAACCCCCTTTGTCTAAAAAATGTCTTTCCTCAGCTTCTACTCCAAGGTCATTAAAAAATAACCTTCAGCAAACTTCTAGTGAGTGCTGGCCTCTGTGCTGGCTGTGAGATCATTCACCTTAGAACTGGTAACATCGAATGTTTGTGCTGGGCTTTGTAGCTCTCTTATCCATTATCGTGTTGAGTCTTCGATCCTTCAAGTGTTAAGGCTGCTGTCACTGGATCCAGTTTAGAGAGCAGTAGGTAGAGTAACTTAAGAGATCAGCAATGCTCTAAGTGCCAAGACACGCAGTTCAAATGTATGAAGGCCTTTAAGGTGGGCCCTACAATGGACTTTACGTTTGGGCAAACTCCGGGAGATACTGAAGGACAGGGAAGCCTGGCGCCTGCAGTCCACGGGGTTGCAAAGAGTCAGACATGACTTAGCAACTGAGCAGCAACTACAACCACAGATCTGAGTCTCTGTCCATTTGATCAGCCTGGAAATTCTCACACTTGGTACGTGGCTGTTTTATGTTGGTAGCATCTGTGGACATTTTCTGTTATAAGTAAATATTCTTGGAAATGAGTTTCTTGTGTAGCGTGTCACCTGAGGGTGTGGGTCCTAGGAGTGTCTTGTTTAGACTCGGGTGGGGTGGGGAGGGTGGGAGCCCTGGACATGGGCGAGAATGGATTCTCGGAGAGGGTGAAGACGGCCGTGAGGCGATGGGGACAGGACATACAGGTGGCAGGGTGTGTTGGAGCTGGGGCTGGGGGTGGGGAAGGCCAGTGCTGGGGGGAGAAGTCTTGCCAGGGAGCACCAGCTCGGAGGCCCATCTTGACTCTGAGCTTTGCTTGGGGCACCTCCAGAGCTTGCAGCAGACATCAAAGTAGCATCTCCATGAGGGGCTGAAGGAGTCCCCCTTTCTGGAAGCTTCTGAAGAGACTGCCTAGGACTGGAAACATGAGGGGCTAGCAGAGCATTCTCTTTTATCATGAAAACAGAGCTGCTCCTCTTCTCTGGCTCTGAGAGGGTCCCCGTGACACTGAGGGGTGCTTCCCTTCATCTCTCGTCCCGGGCGGTGGCTTTCTCCCTGGGTAGGTAGTGAACCTCTGCAAGGCGGCAGCTCCCCAGAGCACCCAGGGCGGCCCAAGCATAGAATTCAGCAAGTGTCCCCAGAGCCCAGTCCAGTACAACTTTCTGAGAAGATGGGCATGTCCTACCCTGCGCCATCCACCTTGGTGGCCACCCCTCCCAGGTGACTGCTGAGTACTTGCAACGGCGTGAGTGCAACCCAGGAGTGGAAATGTTAAATTTTAATGAGTTTAAATGGAAATAGCCACCTGTGGTTCGTGGCTCTTGTATTGGACAGTGCCCATCTGGCCCAGGAAGTATAAACGGAAGTGCCGATGGCGCCCAGGCTGGTGGCATAAGTGAAAGAAGTGGGCTGGGTGTAACGAAGACAATGCCCATCTACGTTTTGTTTTCTCTGGTTGTATTGAGCTGTGCTCAGGGAAGTGTTTATATTCTTGGAAAAACAGCAAAGCAAGTGAGACTCCAAAGGTAACTGTTCTTCCTTCTCGTGGGAGACACGTCAGGGCATGGTGGAGCCTGCGGTGGATGGCAGAGAGCGTGTCACTGAAAGGGAGCCATCCTCCGCTCCAGCCGTATGAGAACGTGGGCCCCGGTTGTGGCTCAAACTTATCCCTTTTCATAAAAGGCTGGAAATCTGGATTTTTATAGGAAATAACCTGGTTTTTTAAACATTGGCTCAAATTTATTTAAAACCTCTTAGGCCGGATTAAAACACATCTGCAGGCCAGATTCAGCCCAAGGATCCCAGTTTACGAACTCTCCTCCAGGGCTGATTCTGGAGAAGTCCATACGACCTGCTGTGACTGGGATGGACTTAAGGCAGAGTCAGGTGGATTTTCCCTTCAGTGCCCCTAATTGGCTCAGGGCCCCCTGTTGCCACGAGCTTGGTTGGAATTGAGGGGAAGTGTGTATGTAGGACACAGACCTGCCCCCCTCTCCCACGCTTCTCTGGGGCCGTGTCCCTGGCCTCTGAGCAGCCAGAGAGTAGAAATCTCTGGAAGGCTGGAACAGAATGGCCCAGAGAGAAACTTGCTTTCATTTTTCAGCCTCAATCCCCACTCCCAGGCCTGAGAGCAAAACTGTATGGCCGTTAATACCAAGGCAGCCAGAGAAAATTTCCGACAAATGACAGGGTCTCGAAAATTCCATCTGGTCTGCGGTGTTTCCACACTAGTGCTCTTGTGAGCTGGAACAAAATGGTAATTCAGTCATGGGTGTGGAGAAAGCTCCTGGGGCGGCCGGCAGGGCTGGAAAAGCCCCAACACACAATCACCGTAGAGACTGGAGCAGAGCAGAGCAGCAGGGAGGGAGGGATAAAGGACACTTCGTTTAGCCCCTTGGGCGCAGGTCAGGCAGGCATGTGTTCTCAATGCAGGTGCTAGGAACCCTGCCTTGGAGGTAACCCCGGGGGTCCTGCTAGAAAAGCATGATCAGTTATGCGCGTGTGCCGGTGCTCCGGTCGTGCCTGACTCTTTGCGACACCAGGGACAGAGGAGCCTGTCAGGATCCATGGGATTCTCCAGGCAGGAATACTGGAGTGAATTGCCGTGCCCTTGTCCAGGGGATCTTCCCAACCCAGGGATCGAAACCACATCTCTGTGTCTCCTGCATTGGCAGGCAGCTTCTTTACCACTAGGGCCACCTGAGAAGCCCCATGATCAGTTATGAGTAAACATAATTATATTTCAGCTTCTATTTGCATGTTTTCACACAATAGCTCATACACCTCTCACAGTACTTAGGAGCGATGTTATTTTTTTTAATGATAAGTCACATTCTTTTCGCCACCAGAGTGTCACCATTGCTCTTGATGTTTCCTGCCTGGAGCAGGGCTTGGCTCAGGAATATCTGCCCAATGCGGTAATGAAGGGTCCACCCTCTGAGAGGGGTGCCATTCATATTGCCATGGGACAGATGTGGAAGTGGAGGCCTAAGTTCACACAGCCAGGATGCAGTGGAGCTGGGATCAACATCCTCGAAGCCTGGCTCTGAACCTGTGTGTCATCCAGGGGCGGGTGGTAGGTGAGCCTGGTGAGCTGTTGCCTTGCTCTGGGCCCAGAGACAGTAGCCTCATCTACAAGTCCCTCTATTTCCATTCTATTTCACATGTCAGAAGTTGGAAGGTTTAACTTTTTGCATCCTTTTGCGACATTTTTTGGTAACATTCTTCTGTATCATTCTCAGATAGAGGAATAAGAGCACAGTTCAGGGTCTTGCAGTGGGGAGCGGGAGGGGCAGGGGGAGGGCGGAATGCAAGCAAGAATTAATACTTTGTAAACACTATCCTCCCTGCACTCCTTATTTGAGAGTGCTGGTTCCAAGAGATAAACTGTATAACCATCCAACAAATGGCTGAGGTTATAAACAATCTCATTTTAGATGTATCGGAGGTAGAATGGGGGCATAACGCTGTCAAAGACTAATTCCTCCTCCTTGCTAGTTTTGCCTTTTAAAGTCTTGCCCTGGACATACATCCCTAACTAAAATTTATGCTTCCTTGCACACGGGGGAAATCACATTCTTTCAGACCCGGAGGCACCATCATACACTGGTGAGAGAGATGGAGTTTATCCACACTTCCCTGCCTAGGAACGCCCTCTCCTTGGGTCCTCTTCCCTTGCCCCACCCCTGCCCCTCCCCCAGTCTGTCCATCAGATACACTTCCCAGGTGCCCCAGTGTTGGGAACACCCGGCACCACATCTTTGCTGCGGCAGAACTCTAACAGGGCACTGGGGGCTCGCCTAGAAAGCCTGCCTGCCTGGGGCAGGCACCGTCTGAAGTTCCACTCAGGATGCAGAGAGGCACGTAGCCCTTCTGGCTGCTTCTCTTGGTGGAACCTGGTGATCTATGGTCCAGAATAAGGGATCATTTTGGGTGGAGCTCAATGCAAACAGCCTGTGGTCACATCCAGCCTGGAAAGGGCTTGGCCAGTCAGAGCCGAGGAAAAGGAGATGGGTGTTAGGAAACAGGAGTCTGTGCTGAGCAGCTCACACAGCTGTTAGCAAGTGTACGGAAGTGTACGGAAGGGGCTGCGACGTTTGCTTCTTTGTTCATGAATACAAAGCTGCAGATGGGGGAGGCACCAGTTGACTTTATCCCTTCCAAAGAGGAGAGCTGGGATTCAAGGTGGGGTCGGGGGCCATGGCTCCTGACTTCCAGGAACACCTGATTTTGCCAGGAGTTTCAGTGAGGAGTTAGGGAGGTGACATAGGTAACCGTAAAGGTGGGGACAGGTGGGGCCCTGGGGTTGTAACAAGAGGGCTGGCACTGGGGGCATCTGGGGCAATGTTACTCTTTAAAATTTCTGTGACCAGTGAGAGGGCAGCCACGCTTGCTTTGGAGATGGAATCTGCGGGCTAGGGAGGCTTCCTGCCAGCTGGATCGTCAGCTCACTTCCCTGTCATGCCCTGCAGGCTGCCGCCTCTCCTCAGACACGCTTCTCCCACCTGAGGCTGTGCCCCCTCAAGGCCCCCAGCTGCCCTTGAGGCAGCTCCCTGACCTTTTACAGGGTCACACATCACACCCTCCTCTCCTTTTTGGATTCTTCTGATTTCCAGAAACTGGGCTTTCCAGGTGGCGCTAGTGGTAAAGAACCCAACTTGCCAGTGCAGGAGATGTAAGAGACGCAGGTTCAGTCCCCGGGTCAGGAAGCTCCCTCGGAGGAGGAAATGGCAACCCACTGCAGTGTTCTTGCCTGGAGAATCCCAGGGACAGGGAGCCTGGTGGGCTGCAGTCCATGGGGTCGCATAGAGTCGGACATGACTGACTGCAGGGACACACACACAAGGTGGAAGCTCTGCTGATTGGAAATCTGGTTAATTATCGCTGCTGCTAAGTCGCTTCAGTCGTGTCCGACTCTGTGCGACCCCATGGACTGCAGCCCTCCAGGCTCCCTGTCCCTGGGATTCTCCAGGCAAGAACACTGCAGTGGGTTGCCATTTCTTTCTCCAATGCATGAAAGTGAAAAGGGAAAGGGAAGTCACTCAGCTGTGTCTGACTCTTCGAGACCCCATGGACTGCAGCCTACCAGGCTCCTCCGTCCATGGGATTTTCCAGGCAAGAGTACTGGAATGGGGTGCCATTGCCTTCTCCAGGTTAATTATCGCTGCTGCTGCTGCTGCTGCTGCTAAGTCACTTCAGTCGTGTCCAACTCTGTGCGACCCCATAGATGGCAGCCTACCAGGCTCCTCCGTCCCTGGGATTCTCCAGGCAAGAATACTGGAGTGGGTTGCCATTTCCTTCTCCAATGAATGAAAGTGAAAAGGGAAAGTGAAGTCACTCAGTTGTGCCTGACTCTCAGCGAGCCCATGGACTGCAGCCCGCCAGGCTCCTCCGTCCATGGGATTTTCCAGGCAAGAGTACTGGAGTGGGGTGCCGTTGCCTTCTCCGCTAGTTCTTCCAAATGCGAATGGAGCTAGGTGGGTCTGTGCTCAGACTCTCTTCTCCCAGAATCCCTTGTGAGATGGTCCAGGTGATTCTCAAGACCAGTGGTCTCAGAGGCTGAGTGTGCTACGGGAATATCCCAACTCTTTGGTTTTATTTGCTGGAGACTAAAGACTCAGCCCCTGTTCTAAGGGTGGAGAAAAATGGACGTGTGTAAATTTCTTTCTTAAGGAATTTTCAAAGGAAATGTTGATCTAGACTTCATTTTTGCCTAATTTGCTCCATCAGAATCTAACTCCCTCGTCAGTCAGAACCCCATTGCACTTCGGTTTTTATGCGTGACTTTGTGTCTATGTTGAGAGCCACGGTGGTCCAAGGGAACTGTTGCTGAGGAGTAAATTGTTATGGAACACTGCATGTCTAAAGCTGCTTTTATTTCACCCTCGCAATCGATGGATAGTGTGACTGGGTGGTTGTTTGTTGTTCACTTGCTCAGTTGTGTCAGACTCTGTGCAGCCCCATGGACTGCAGCACTCGAGGCCTTCCTGTCCCTCAGGATCTCCTGGAGTTTGCCCGAGTTCATGTCCTCTGAGTTGGTGATGCTATCCAAACATATCATCCTCTGCCACCCTCTTCTCCTTTTGCCTTCAACTGTTCCCAGCATCAGGGTCTTTTCCAATGAGTATGAATGGGTATAAAATTCTAAACCAGAATATATATATATATATAAATCTAAACCAGAATATAAATTTCTAAGCCAGAAACAATTTTCTGTCAGATTTTGAAGGATTTGCTCAATTGTGTTCCAATATTGCAGTCATGAGACCAGAGCCATTCTGATTTGTTGATTACTTTTGATTACTTGTAGAAAACCTGTTTTGGCTTTTTTTTCTTTTGCTCTGGGAACTGGTAGAGTGTTTACCCCAGGGTTCTGAAATTTCACAGGGACGTGTCTTGGTTTGTCTTCTCCTGGTTTCCCAGTAGCTGAGCCTGAGGCAGAAGGCTTTCTTGCTGCTGTTTCATTGGAGACGAGTGCCATCTCAGTGAACACACAGCGAAGCAGGGAGGAATGCTATGAGGATCCATTACTGATTAAGCTGGCTGCTGCTAGAGAAGTGAAAGTTGCTCAGTTGTGTCTGACTCTTTGCAAGCGCATGGACTGTTACCTGCCAGGCTCCTCTGTCCTCGGAATTCTCCAGGCAAGAGTACTGGAGTGGGTTGCCATTTCCTTCTCTAGGGGATCTTTCCAACGCAAGGATTCAACCCAGGTCTTCTGCATTGCAGAAGGGAAGCCCAAGTGCTGCTAAGTGCAGTTGATTGCAGGATCTTATAGACCTACCAAGACGCTGCACAAACTGAATTCAGGACCACTTGAATTTACGCACTGGATTCAGTCTCCCGGCGATCAAAATTGGCTCCACTTGACCTGAGTTTGCACTATATTTCCAGGTTGTGTACTCCTGGGTACCACACGCCTACTAGTCTTGGGGCCTGGGGGAGGGGCCCGTGAGCGACAGAGCACCTGAGGTTAGGCTGTCAGGATGTACCTATTGGTGGCTTAGAGAGCCTCAAGTAACCCCTGTTGTGGAAGCTTCTGCTTTTAATGTCTGCAGCCATCCAAATGCAAATGAGTGTCTGTGTCTGGGCTGGGAGGGAATTGCAAACAATTGAGTTCCCTACAATAGGAGTCCTGCTTTCGGCCATTCTCTTGGCTACTTGGGTAGGGCCTTTGCCACTCACTCACCTGTTTTCTAACTTCCTGAATTTTACCTAATCAGTGCCTCCCGTCCAGTTCTCTTTATCCTTATCAGTTTGTCCCTTGAAGATAAGAGCTTTTTCAGTTCAGTTCAGTCGCTCAGTCATGTCTGACTCTTTGCGACCCCATGAATTGCAGCACGCCAGGCCTCCCTGTCCATCACCAACTCCCGGAGTGCACTCAGATTCACGTCCACTGAGTCAGTGATGCCATCCATCCATCTCATCCTCTATCGTCCCCTTCTCCTCCTGCCCCCAATCCCTCCCAGCATCAGTCTTTTCCAGTGAGTCAACTCTTCGCATGAGGTGGCCAAAGTACTGGAGTTTCAGCTTTAGCATCATTCCTTCCAAAGAAATCCCAGGGCTGATCTCCTTCAGAAGGGCTGGTTGGATCTCCTTGCAGTCCAAGGGACTCTCAAGAGTCTTCTCCAACACCACAGTTCAAAAGCATCAATTCTTCATCGCTCAGCCTTCTTCACAGTCCAACTCTCACATCCATACATGACCACTGGAAAAACCATAGCCTTGACTAGACGGACCGTAGTCGGCAAAGTAATGTCTCTGCTTTTGAATATGCTGTCTAGGTTGCTCATAACTTTCCTTCCAAGGAGTAAGCGTCTTTTAATTTCATGGCTGCAATCACCATCTGCAGTGGTTTTGGAGCCCAAAAAAATAAAGTCTGACACTGTTTCCACTGTTTCTCCATCTATTTGCCATGAAGTGATGGGACTGGATGGCATGATCTTCGTTTTCTGAATGTTGAGCTTTAAGCCAACTTTTTCACTCTCCTCTTTCACTTTCGTCAAGAGGCTTTTTAGTTCTTCTTCACTTTTTGCCATAAGGGTGGTGTCATCTGCATATCTGAGGTTATTGATCTTTCTCCCGGCAATCTTGATTCCAGCTTGTGCTTCTTCCAGCCCAGCATTTCTCATGATGTACCCTGCATAGAAGTGAAATAAGCAGGGTGACAATGTACAGCCTTGACGTACTCCTTTTCCTGTTTGGAACCAGTCCATGTCCAGTTCTAACTGTTGCTTCCTGACCTGCTGTTGTTTTTTGTGAGGTTTCAGAGAGTGGAGAGGAATGGCTGGTGTTTCATCCACCATGTCTAGATGAACAACAGCTTTGCTTTTCTAAATTGAATTGTTTGACTCCAAGCCAGCCCCCACCTCAGTTACCCAACATCAGACAGAAAGCCCAGCTTAACTCACCTCTGAAAGCCTTGGCTTTTGAAAGCTTTTGAAAGCTTTTTATTCTTTCTTGGGCAGGAAGAGGCCAACTTTCCAGGTTTACGTTCTTGCTTGGAGCATGGTGGTGAAGACGGAAACAACTCTTGTTCTCTGAGGCTTCTATAGTAGGGACAGAAGTCTGGTTCATACACTGATGTAGTCAGCTGGACCCAGGTTTGAATCCCACCTCTGCCACTTAGCTATGAAGCTGTAAGGACGTGACCTGAATTCCCCGGGCCTCAGTTTCCTCGATGCCTGGCATGAACAGTGATGCCTTCCCTACAGGGAGATTGCTGGGAGTAGACGAGCTGTCATGGGTCAAATACCTGGCATGGACCGGGCACAGGAGGTGCCCATCATGTTGGCTACAGACGACGTCATGGAGCTTCCTGGAGGGAGGGCCTCTGTGCCTCCAAGACGGTTCCATACCTGCCGCAGGCTTGGCTGCCCAGCTCCTCCCTCATCCTCTTGAACTCCAGGCCACCTGCTGGGATGGACTCTATGCCCCATGGTTGTCGGGAAATGTCCCATGACACCTGCCATAGCAAGGTCCCTTTATTTTTTATTCAACCCACAGACTGCCCGTATGATAAACTTGGTAAAGGCAAAATTAAAGATTGAATTTTTCTATTTCAGAGTCCAAGGGTTTGTTGTTGTTTAGTTGCTAAGGCATGTATCACTCTTTTGTGACCCCATGGAGCTGTAGCCCACAAGGCTCCTCTGTCCATGGGATTTCCCAGGCAAGAATGCTGGAGTGGGTTGCCATGCCCTCCTCCAGGGGATCTTCCTGACCCAGAGGTCAAACCCATGTCTCCTGCATTACAAGCAGATTCTTTAGCTGAGAAGCCTGATTGCGAGGGCAGCTTTGTCATAGCCCTCCCGAGGCCCGGTCTTCAAGGCCTTTTATGGCTGAGCCCTCCTCTCCTCACGGCAGGCATCTCTCCAGTAGTGTTTAACTATCTCCAGGGCTCCACGGCCGATGTGCAGAAGTCACACTGGGCCCACAGAACTGGAGCCGGAGACTGCTCTTTGGCCACTGAAGCAAGTGGTGGCTCCAAGGAGGCATCAGCTCCCGAGACTCCTCACACTCCTTCCTCTCAACCAGCTGTGCGTTACCAGTCCTCAGAGTGCTATGACCCAACCATTATCGCTGTGCACAGATGGAGCGAGTAAGGTGAAGGATAGTAACCTAAAGAAGGTGCTGGAGATGCAAAGTGCTGCGGGGATTTAATAATCCTGGGGTTAAATAATAGTGATGAGTAATTGCTATCAAAACACATGCAATGCCCTGGTTTAAGCGCTTTATTAAAATTCACCACAACTCTTTGGGGTCAGTTCCATTGTCATACCCATTTCTCAGGTGAGGAAGCTGATGTTATGTAACACACTCATTAGTGGTGGAGCCGGTGTTTGGACCAAGGGAGTCCTCCTCCTCTAGAGTGTCCTTCAGGACTCTGCCTTTCTTTGCTAAGTACTCACCGAGGGAGAAGGAAGTCTGTCATCTCCTTCTCACCTGGGATCAGGTTCCCAGCTCATGTAACAAAGAGACAGATCCAGAAATTCCTCGGGTCTTCTAAAGCCTTTTCCTGGAACTGGCTTCCCCATGTCATCTGGGAGCATCAGGAATGCTTTTGGATAAGCACTGAGGGCCTTAGCTGATCCTTCCGTCCTGTGTCCCCATATTCCTGGGCCTGGCTCCTGTGTGCTGGGAAAGCGCTTGGGATTCCAAAAGAGTTGGAATCCCGGCTCTTTTATTAGTTGGTGTGCCACCTGGTGCAAATGACTAAGTCTTTCTGAACCTCAATTTCTTCATCTGTGAAATGGGCATAGTGAGAATTCCTCTTTCCTTCCCAGGGTTGTGAGAATGTCTGGAAACAGCATCCTTCTTGCCATTTAGTGAAAAACACTAAACAAGTGTGAGATGAGTGATGTGGTGGAGTCCTTGGAGAGTGACAGCCAGCTGCTCCTTGGCTTTCCATACTCTTGACTGCACCCCTTCAAGTTTAGGGAGATAGATGCCCCGGATGTAGGCAAGGCCAGTTCTGTGGAAGAATTTGGGGTGGCCAAAACTGGTTCAGGGCAAATAATTGTATTATTTGCACAGTGAGACAGTGAGTTGCTTAAGGACAGAGCCAAGCCTTCTTCACATTCACATCCCTGTTTCCTGGTCCAGTGCCTGGCCTGTAGGGGTGGTCAGAGTAAAAGGCTAAGATTGTGACGCAGCCGATTTTATCTAGGGAGCAGCACTTTTCCATACCTCAGCCCTACACAGTCCCTTTGGAAGTCACCTCCCTCGTGTCCTAGGTGTCTTGAAGCCCCACATTGGCGCCCTGAGGGTCTCAGAAGAGCCTGACGGCACCTGGCTCTCCCTGCATCCTCCGCTTCATGGTGCTGTAATATCGTGTTGGTTTCCAGGCAGGCAGTTGTGGGTAACTGGCCATTCTGATCAGTGTGAGGTGATACCTCATTACAGTTTTGATTTGCATTTCTCTAATACTAATAAGCAGTGTTGAGCATCTTTTCATGTACTTTTTAGCCATCTGTATATCTTCTTTCCTGGAGGAGAGCACAGCAACCCACTCCAGTATTCTTGCCTAGAGAATTCCATGGACACAAGAGCCTGGAAGGCTACAGTCCATAGCATCACTTAGAGTTGGACACAACCGAAGCAACTAAGCACAGCACATCCCTTCTTTGGGGAAATGTCTGTTTAGATGTTGTGCTCATTTTTTATTTTTTGATATTGAGCTATAGGAGATGTTTGTATATTTTGAAGATTAATCCCTTATCAGTTGTGCCATGTGTTAATTTTTTTCTCCCATTCTGTAGGTTGTCTTTTCATTTTATTTATGGTTTCCTTTGCTATGCAAAGCTTTTAAGCTTAATTAGGTTCCATTTGTTTATTTTTGTTTTTGTTTCCATTACTCTAGGAGATGGACCCAAAAAAGATATTGCTGCAATTTGTGTCAAAGAGTGTCCAGTCTGTGTTTTCCTCTAAGAGTTTTATAGTATCTGGTCTTATGTTTAGGTCTTTAATCGATTTTGAGTTCATTTTTGTGTATGGTGTTAGATGTTCTAATTTCATTCTTTTACATGTAACTGTCCGGTTTTCTCAGCACCACTTATTGAAGAGACTGTCTTTTCTCCATTGCATATTCTTGCCTCCTTTGTCATAGATTAATTGACCACAGATGTGTGGGTTTATTTCTGGGATTACTATCCGGTTCCATAGATCTGTATTTCTGTTTTTGTGCTTGTATCATACTGTTTTGATTACTGTAGCTTTGTAGTATAGTCTGAAGTCAGGAAGTCTGTAAATCTTAATTTCTGCAGTTTCAAATTCATCGTGTTAGTACATACTTTGTGAGGATTCTGAGTGTGCCTGGCNTGGCTTAGGAGCTAGGCAGCCTGGGGTTCTGCCCACAGTGGAACAAATGCTTCCAGCCTCCACGGCCCAGAGATCCCCTGGGAGAGGGGCGCTGTGTGCCTGGAGGGTCCAGTGAGCTCTGCTTGTCGCCTTTGCCCCCAGAGTCTTGTGCCCGCCCAGCTCTCCCTTTCTGGGGTTAGGTTCTGAGTTCAGCCAAGGGAAGCAGAATTTGAGCAGGTCCAGCCCGCAGTGTTACTCACAGCATCAACATGTGGTTTTAATCCAGCCCTTTGAAAATATGCTTATGTATTCCCTCTCACCCCGGCCATGGTTTTGTTATGAAAATCGTTTGGCTGATCTTTAAAAAAATGAAACAGAAATTCCACATTGCAAAATCTCTGCCAGTCTCAGCCAGAGTCTGAGTCGTGGTGAGCCAGCGATCAGCCAGGGGTTTGTGTCGTAGAGGGGAGAGGTCAGGGGACACGACAGAGGGGGCTGACACTCCTTTGGTGAAGACTAACCAGAGCCAACTTTGATTGTTATCCGTCCCCTCCCTGCATACACATACATCATGTGGCTTCTCTCCACCCCTTCTTCCACCCAGGACACCTCCACCGAGAAGCACTGTACAAGTGCTTTGCGATTCTCTCTGCTGTGAGGGGGAGAGGACCATGCGGTCTCTATACTCTCCCCACTGGCCCTGCCCTGCATGTTATGCCCATCCGCCACGGCAGTTCAGCACGGGACCGGGTTTTTGTCATCTTTTTTTGACCTCTGGGAGTTGAGAAAAGATGGCTCTGCCTCCATCCCTGCCAGCCGGTTCCTGTGACAGCCCTGGGATGTCAGGGTTCACAGCAGGACATTCTGGAAGGTGGTCTGGGGATGGGATAAGTAGGGCCCCAAAGTGAGGCCAAGTCCTGATGAGTTTTCCCAACACAGAAGGGCATTCTTTCCCTGTGGCCCTATAGAAACGAGAAAGAGTCTCCCACTGGTGGTTTCAGTACAAACTGTAATCGAGTCCTTTTCCCCAAATGTTTCTGGTTTCTCAAACTGTGTCTGTGCAAAGGCTACCAGCGTATGTTGGAATTTTTCCCAAAAGTTCTTCTCAAAAGGCCTGTCCAGTTTTCATTTGACTGAAGGGGTCCTCCAGGCCATGTCATGGGGGGAAACTGGTCAGGGGACGTGTCTGACCAGGCGGCACCATCATCGTCAGAGCCAGCGGTGCCTCTGTAGCGACACCACTACGCCCTTATCAGTCAAGGCGAGGGCGGCATGCTTGATTACTAAACCACTTTACTGCGTTCTGACCAGGGCACACACTGAGCCCCAGAGAAGTCACCCAAGGATCTGAACGAGTCAGGGTCCACTGTGATCACGCTGCGTAGCAAACAGCTCACAGTCGAGACGGTTCCCAGAGTGTGCAGCCTTATCTTGGTTCCAGGGCTGGGGGTTCACCGGGCCCAGTGGGGGTGGCTGGGCTGGGGCCAGGCTGGGCCCTGGGTTCAGGCCCACTCGGTGCCTCGCCCGGGACACGCTCCTGTCACGGTGGTGCACGAGTCTGCCAGGCGGCTAGCACCACACAAGCACAGATAAGGCCACCAGCAGGACTCGGCCTGTGTTTTGTCCACTTGCATTCCACTGGCAGAAGCAAGTCACACGACCAAGGTAAGACAGTGCGGAGGTGTGTCCCACCTTCAGAGAAGCCGTGGCAGGATGAGGAGGAAGAACAGGGAACAAGCGATTCCATCTATGATGCCGTCTTTCGCTTCGTGCTGAAGAGCCGTCTCACCGCTGCATGGAGGCGATGATGGGGAGTTTGGTGGTGGCTCTTCAGCATGAAGTGAAAGACGGCATCATAGATGGAATCGCTTGTTCCCTGTTCTTCCTCCTCATCCTGCCACGGCTTCTCTGAAGATGGGACATACCCACCTGAAGGTGTGCTGAGAAGCCCAGCACAGCTTCTCAGGGGGCTGGGCCCTTCACTACTCTCCTGGATCCCTTTCCTACTATTGATGTTTAATCACTAAGTCGTGTCTGACTCTTTTGTGACCCCGTGGACTGTACTCTGTTCATGGGATTTCCTAGGCAAGAATACAGGAGTGGGTTGCCATTTCCTACTCCAGGGGATCTTCCCGACCCAGGGATTGAACCCACGTCTCTGGAATCTCCTGCATTGGCAGACAGATTCTTTACCACTGAGCCACCAGGGAAGCCCCCCTGCAGTTGTTAGGGAACCCCAAATCTCTGTCGTTTCCTTTTGCCTTCGTGCATGTGTCCTTCCTAGCTCCCGCCCTTTCCCTCCTCAGCTCCCCGGACACTTTAAAGCCAAGTGATTCCTTCCTGTCCCATCCTGGGTTATCTCTGGACGGAGCCTCTGCAGGGCGAGACCTTTCTTACTGCCCAGGTGGCCTTCTCCTAGCTTACACTTGTGGCTTTATGATGAAAGAGTTTCTCTTTCTGTCTCTACCTTGAGCTGTGCTCCCAGATGTCCCCGTTACAATATGCCAAACTCCAGGAAGGAGTGGTGCTGGGTATTTTTCAGAAAGCGGGGACAGAAACCCCGATCCCACCATGTAAATGTACCAAACCATGTAATGGGTCCTTTCTATATTCTGACTCATTTATTTTCCTCATGTCAATCTTTGTAAGGATTATCTCATTCGCCCCCATTTTATAACGGAGGAAATAAGGCAGAGCGGTTGTGTATCTTACCCATCGTAGCACAGCCCAAAGGGCCACAAGCTGATCTAGAACGCGAATGTGTCTTCCCCAAAGCTTTTCTGGCTCCCTTCTTTCTCCACCCCTCTTCCTCTGCAACAGTGAGCAGGAGGGGCTGCTGGGGAAGAGGGCATCTTCTCTGAGGAATCAAGGGAGAGTCTTGGTGAAAGGGTGGGAGGTGGGACTTGAGCAGGGAGGAGTTGCAGAGCAACTCTAGAACCATCTTCTGTCCCTCCTGCCCCCAGCATCGCGAGCGCGCCTCCCATCATGTATTAGATGGCAGGGGGCAGGCTCCACGGGCAGGTGTGCAGCAATGGGGGTGGTTAGGATCTACCAGCTAACTTTCTAGGACATGAGGCATCATTCCCTTTACTCCTTTCTCTGATGTGCTCTGTATTATTCAGCTGAATATTTCTCCTCAGAGGATGTTTTATACAGTTCAATCAAAGCAAATATTTTTTTTTTTTCCCCCAAAGCTTTACTTGGGTGGCCCTGCAGGGACATCTGCTCATGGTCATTTTGAATCTTTCTCTCTGCACAGCTTTCCCCAGGTTGTCCAAGGCCAAGTGAGGCCGAGAGAAGGATCAAAACAGCCTGTCTTCTTGAAACATTTTTAAAAGATGATTTATGTTTCCCTAGTGGCATCCAGAACTTTGAGAATCTAGACTATGAATCCAACTTGAAAACCTATTTTTTTCTTTTCAGAGGGGAGAAAAAGAAACCCAAACATGGGTTTTGTCCATGGCCACTCCTACTTTTAATTAAAAATGCTGTTGTTCTGGCCAGCCTGTGATTCTGGGCAAGTGAGCACTCTGGACTTTCCAGTTTTCTCCTTTGTAAAATAGGAATTGAGTCATTCCCATTTCCCTACATTGTTTTAAGGATTAAAGGAGAGAATAACTCATATTCAACTGAAAAGTTAACATCAATAATGGTACCTGCACTTGGTTAAATCTGGGGATGTGGAGCCCGTAATTATGGAGGACCAGCTGCATTATGTGAGTTTTTCACAGTGCTTCCCTATGCATGTGTTACACGTGTGTTCAGTCAGTTCAGTTCAGTTCAGTTGCTCAGTCGTGTCCGACTCTTTGCGACCCCATGAATCGCAGCACGCCAGGCCTCCCTGTCCATCACCAACTCCTGGAGTTCACTCAGACTCGTGTCCATCAAGTCAGTGATGCCATCCAGCCATCTCATCCTCGGTCGTTCCCTTCTCCTGCCCCCAATCCCTCCCAGCATCAGAGTCTTTTCCGATGAGTCAACTCTTCGCATGAGGTGGCCAAAGTACTGGAGTTTCAGCTTTAGCATCATTCCTTGCAAAGAAATCCCAGGGTTGATCTCCTTCAGAATGGACTGGTTGGATCTCCTTGCAGTCCAAGGGACTCTCAAGAGTCTTCTTCAGTTGTGTCCAAATCTTTTGCAACCCCAGGCTCTGCTGTCCATGGAATTTTCCAGGCCAGAATACTGGAGTTGGGTTGCCATTTCCTCCTCCAGGGAATCTTCCCGACCCAGGGATCTAACCCACCTCTCCTGCAGCTCCTGCGTTGGCAGGTGGATTCTTTACCAGTGGGCCACCTGGGAAGTGTATTACACATATGTGTGTTCTTTAAGTAGTAATAAAAGCCATATTAAAACATATGTAATAAATAAGGACAACAATTTAGACTCTCATTTCAAAAGGATCATCCGCTAGAGAAAGGCATCTTAGAGGGAGACAAGGACCATCTGTTTTATAGAACAGAGGTTCAATTCCTCGGGCATATCCTGTGGCCACGTATAGAATGCCACTCAGAATTGTCCCTCTGAAGGATGGAGGCTGGTGTTTACCCACTGACTTTTTTTTATAGCGTTAAAAAACTCTCTTTATTTTCGGCCATGCTGGCTCTTGTTGCTGCATGAGCTTTCTCTGGCTGCGGTGCATGGACTTCTCGTTGCGGTGGCTTCTCTTATAGAGGAGCACAGGCTCTAGGGTGCCCGGGCTTCAGTAACTGTGGCTCCCCGGCTCTAGAGCCCAGGGCTTAACAGTTGCGGTACGTGGGCTTAGTTGCTCCACGGCATGTGGGATCTTCCCGGACCAGGGACTGAACCAGTCTCCTGCAGTGGCAGGCGGATTCTTTATCACTGAGCCACCAGGGAAGCCCTGCCCACTGACTTTTGTCCCCTGTTGGTTGAGGATTGTCCCCAAAGGTGTTAATTTTCTCTCTGCCTCCCTGATAGTGGGCAAGAAAGCAGGGAATGATTCTGGGGCTTGAGGTGGGAAGCTGGCAATGTGCAGGGGGACTGTCTGCTGTGAGGGCAGCTGGCATTAGCCGGGGGTCCAGGGGAATATAACATAGGGCACAAAAGCATCTTCCATAGAGAAGAGGTCCCTGGAAATCCAAATAGGGGAGATCTCCAGAACTGGAGGAGCCCTGCTGAGGATATATCTGAAGGGAAAGAAATCTTACCTGGAGGAGACATTAGCACCGCCGTGTTCACTGCAGCGTGATTCACAATCGCCAAGACGTGGAAATAACCTACGCGTCTCTCAGTGGGTGAATGGATCCAGAAAACGCGCACATGCATACGATGCAGTGTTATTCAGCCACGAAAGAGAGAAGGAAATCCTGCCATTTGCAACAAACATGGATGAACCTGGAGAACGTAAGCTAAGTGAGTTAATCCAGAGAAAGACAAATCCTGTGTAGTATCACTTGTATGTAGAATATTAAAAAAAAAAAGACTTTCGGCTGTAAAATAAGTTCTGAGGATCTAATGTACAGCATGGTGACTGACGTAGTAATACTGTATCGTTTACTTGTAATTTGCAAAAACAGTAGATCTTAAGCATTCTTACTACACAGGAAAAGGTCTGTGTGAAGGAATGGCTGTGTTAACTAGCAACTATGGTGAACATTTCAACGTCTATGCATGTATCAAATCGTCATGTTCAATAATTTAAATATACACGGTTGTTTTTTTGTCAGTTATACCTCGGTAAAGCTGGGGAAACAATGGGGAGAGAAAAGGAAGAAAAAGAAAGAATTCTTAGGGCTCCTAGGCAGGGAGCCAGTCTAATCGTAGATTTCTCCAGCATCATCTGATGTTAGAAAACTGTAGAGCAGGACCTACAAGCTACTCTAAGAAGCTAATTGTGAGCAGTATTTTGTATCTCGCCAAACTTTCTTTCAGGTATGAATGCAATAGAAAAAGTTTTGAACACGCAAGAACCCAAAGCGTATTGTTCCCATGAGTACTTCTTGAGAAAATTATGGAGTTTTAACTTCAATCAACCAAGAAATAATGAAAACCAGGACAAGGGGGACAGGAGTATGCAGAGAATATACCTAACTGGAGAACTAAGACCGGACAGATATGAATATTGGAGTGATAGAGCAGGAGGGACATGTTTTATATCCCAACAATACAGGAATAACACACATATAAAACTTTGGAAGGTGAATGAAGGAAAAGGTGGGAGAAAGAATAAACGTGCTATTCATGAGTAATAACTGGGGGCCAAAGACTGTCATTTAAAGCTGACAAAATATAGTAGAAATGTAAGCATTTTTAATTGTACAAAGGCAAACATTTAAAAAGATAATACTAATGATTAAGGGGTTTCCCTGGTGGCTCAGACAGTAAAAAAATCTGCCTGCAATGCTGGAGACCTGGGTTCAGTCCCTGAGTTGGGAAGATCCCCTGCTGGAGGGCATGGCAACGCACTCCAGTATTCTTGCCTGAAGAATCCCATGACAGAGGAGCCTGGCGGGCTACAGTCCATGGGGTCGCCAAGAGTCAGGCATGACTGAGGGACTGAGCACACAACACAGTGATTAAAACTGAGTAACCATCGAATGGTAGGGGGTGGGGAAGAGGAAATATGCCAGTTTTATGATTGTTCTTACTAGGATTTAAGAGCTTGTGTTTAAGAACTGGACATTTAAGGGTATATAGTCATGAAGGGTCCAATTATTAGAATTCAAATAAAAATTTCCTAAATGTGATAAGAAATATGCACCATGAAAAAAGTAAAGGTAACTGAAAGCATAGTGAAAAACTTCAAAAATTATAAATACAGAAAACATACCATGAAATACCACGGCAGAACAAAGACTAAACACATACGGCATCTCAAGTAATGGAACTGGGCTAAATCCACCCGGCGAGAGAAGAACACAGAGCTGGGCCAGGCTCGGAACCGGAACCAGAAACTCCGGTGGCTGGGCAGGGGCTCCCTCCCATCTGGTGTCTGGTTTGGGGCTGTTTGTTCTCTCTCCCTGCAGACTCACTCTCAGTAGACATGGTCACTGCTGTCTGCCATGTCCCCCTGACCTCAAGTTCATGAGCAGAACAAAGCCAGCCTTGCTGACCTGTCAGAAGCTCTGGTTCCTGGGGGCAGGGTAGGGGCTGAGGGGCTATTTGGCCTCGTGTAGGTCAGGGTCCTGGGTGGCCCCATCAGCTCTGGTCCAGGGTCAGAGTGCCTGGACTGCTGGACTGTGTGTGGATGGAGGTGGTGCTCCAGGCTCACAGTTGCAGGGGCCCCAAAGCACAGTGACTTGAACAACCCTCGCCAGTTCAGTGCCCATGGGCTCACGCAAGCTCCCAAGCTCCTTCCTTCTCGTGGTCCCTTGGTACCCGTGAATCAGAATCACCTGGAAAACAAGTTTCCAGGTGGTACTGACACTGCTGGTCGCGAGACCACGTGTTGAAAAACTACTGCCCTAGGATATGTCCTGTGCCAACCGTCCAGAGCTGAGTCGGCCACACGTGGGCCCAGAGAGGTGAGCTGAGGCAGCCAAACTCCTTTTGAACAGATGGGGCAAATAAAAGTGACTGCTTCAGGCCCTGGGCAAGGACTTAGTCCCAGGGTCACACTTGGCTGCCAGGGAGGCCAGGCAAGCCCACCTGCGGCTGGGTGGCTGTGTGCCCCAGAAAGGGAAGGGCATGTTTGTGGGAGACACTGCAGGTCCACAGAGCGGGGTGATGTGGAGACGAGAAGGGGCCAGCACTCAGTGTGGGGAACAGATGGCGAAAGGCTCTTAGCATGTTCGGAACTCTGAGTCATAACAGCAGTTTACTCGGAGGGGAGAAGCCTGGTCTCCCTGCAGGGCTGTCCTGAGAGAGAGCAGGCTGAGCGCTGAAGCAGGAACACAGCTGCCTGCTCCTGTCTTGAGGACAGCTGGGTGTCACGGCCCCCACTCCCCAGCCCAGGCTTCACTCTTTTCCCTCCTTGTTCACCCAAGACGTTCATTCATTCTCTGTCCCGTTATTTTGTGGGTCAGGGCTGATGTTTTCAAGGTCCTAAGCTTTTTTTTTTCTACCCCCATCCCCCAGGCATCTTGGCTCTGGAGAAAGCTGCGTGGCAAGAGGCGGTTGGCAATGACATTCTGCCTCTTAACGACTCTGTCTGTGGTGACTGTCACCCGCTTGCCCACACAGCGCCCAGCCGCTGGCCCAGACCCTGGCCCCATGGTGCCCCAGGGGGTTGCTGATGCCCCTGCCCCCCAGAGTCGGCAGGCTCTGAGCTCCAGCTGGAGGCAGAGGGCAAGAAGGTTGAGGAGAAGCTGGGCCTTGCCCAGGAGCTCCATCCTGGTGTGTGCTGAGGAGCAAGGCCACAGAGGGCACGTGGACAGCAGAAGACGGTCCCCAGGGAAGGAGAGCAGCCATCCAGGGAGGATCGGGAATGACATTACTTTGGCACCTCCAGAAGACCTGAGACTCAGTACCCGGCGTCTTGTGCTTCTGCAGGGGGAGGCGATCAGGGGTCCAGGAGCCAAAGACCTGGACCCACCCTGGCTCCAAGGTACCCTCCCGGAGGCACTCAGTGAGACAAGCACCCCGGGTGGCCCCCTCGCAGGGCATGACATGCCAGCCTTACAGACTCGGAGAGCTACTGCTGGACTAACCCTCCAGCCTCCTTCAGAAGGCGGGGGTCTGCCAGGAATGCAGAACAGAGCCGGGACTGGTGGCCAACAAGTGGGGGGTCCTGCCCCCACCAAAGGGGCTCATTGGTGGCCTGGTTCTGTTAGGGAGCTGCAAGGGTCTGTCTGGTGTGACACTGAGACCCCTGGGCTGTCGAGTGGTTTCAGGGCCGGCGAGCAGGTCCCCCCATGGCTCACAGAGCAGGATGTTCGGACCCTCCAGCTTCTGGCCCAGGGGGAGGTGGTGGGCAAAGCCCGGGTGCCTGGCCACGGGCAGGTGCTTCTAGTTGGTTTCTCCCGCGAGGGGGCCCTTCAGGATGCAACTCCTGGGCTCAGTCAGCTCTGCTCCCAGGGGCTCTGTGGCTTGATCAAGAGGCCCGGGGACCTGTCCGAGGTCCTGTCCTTCCACGTAGACCGCGTGCTGGGGCTGCGCCGGAGCCTGCCCGCGGTGGCCAGGCGCTTCCACAGCCCGCTGCTGCCCTACCGCTACACGGATGGTGGCGCCCGGCCTGTCATCTGGTGGGCGCCCGACGTGCAGCACTTGGGTGACCCGGAGGACGACCAGAACTCTCTGGCTTTGGGCTGGCTGCAGTACCAGGCCCTGCTGGCACATGGCTGTGGCCGACCCAGCCATGCCCCATGCCTGGGCATCCACCACGCTGAGTGGGCACGCCTGGCCCTCTTTGACTTCCTGCTGCAGGTAGGCGGGGCCTGGAGGGGCGGGGCCTGGAGGGGCGGGGCGGGGCGTCGCAGAGGCGAGGACTCGAGGTGAACTGAGACCTTGGAACCTGCGTGAGGGTGGATGGTGACTCTCCCCACTCTCCCCCTAACCCTTGTCTTTTACTTTCGTTTATTTGCTTTTTTACCATTTTTTTTAAACGCTTAACTTTTTAGTCTTTGTCTTTTGATCACCCAGCACCTTTTTTTGTTATTTTTCTGCCTTGTGTTCATTCATCCGTTGGTGTGCTGAAAACCAGCTCGTATAGGCTCATTCTTGAATTTCAGGAATTTTATGACCCGGTTGTGAAACACAGGCACTATTAAAATTGAAATTATGTAAACTAACAATATAATAAGTTATATTAGAAACAAAGGTAATACTCTGATCTCATTACTTCACAATTATTTTACATTTTACTATTATCTGAGCTCTTGAGATTTTTTGCATCTACCTAGTAAATACTGTCGGAGAAGGCAATGGCACCCCACTCCAGTGCTCTTGCCTGGAAAGTCCCATGGACGGAGGAGCCTTGTGCGCTGCAGTCCATGGGGTTGCACAGAGTCGGACATGATTGAAGCGACTCAGCAGCAGCAGGAAATACTGTATAGTGCTGAGCTACTGCATGTCACGTCTCTTGCTGACTCCACATTTGTACCTGTTGGTAGCTTGAAACAGGCCGGGGCAGGAGTATCTGTGGGGCTTCCCAGGTGGAGCTAGTGGTAAAGAACCTGCTTGCCCCTGCAGGAGTCACACAAGGTCAGTCCCTGAGCTGGGAAGATCCCTGGAGGAAGGCCGGCAACCCATTCCACTACTCTCTCCTGGAGAATCCCGTGGACAGAGGAGCCTGGCGGGCTGTAGTCCATAGGGTCGCACGGAGTCTAACACGACTGAAGCGACTCAGCACGCGTGCAGGCAGGAGTATTTATACCTTGGGAATCCGGGAATTCTTCAAATCGGGACTCTTCCTTATTCCCGGAGAGCTGGCAGTTAAAAATTTATCCTTGAATCAAGAAGGGTTCAAGTTGGTTGCATAATTCAAAAAAGAGAGTTGAGGTGGAGGAGAGAGAGAATGAGAGAGGGGAGAAATAAAGGGATGATGCTGGTCTCACTTGGACCCTGGAGAGAGAAGGAAACCACAGGGCCAGCTGAGGTCCCTGCTGTGCCAGAAATTAACTCTGGAGTTTTTGGGTATCCTAGGGAAGGGGTTGGGCAGTTAGGGCACAGGGCTTACCAGGGGGACTGTAGACATCAGATATTTACTGAGTGGCCTGTTAACAACTGATGTGACTGCTCCAGGATGTATGAGCTGGATGTCAGCTGTGGAGACACAAGAGGGGGAATGCAGTCAGAAAGAAAGAAAAAAAAACTATTCAAGCACACAGTGGGTGGATATGTATGCACACAAAGGCAGCCCCATTCCTGTAGGGACCTCTGTTGAGGAAAGAGATCAATACTAGCCCTAAATTTACCTGCTGGGGTGACTGGATGAGCCATGGGTCAAGTTCAACGTCATAACTGGTAGCCAGGGACTGATGTTCCCTGTGTTGTTCATACAAGTTTGGTTGGAAATGTATTTTAGAAGATTCTCAGACCACATTTAATACTTTGAGATTTCTCATGAAAATCCCACTTCCTTTGAAACACTGGATGGTTTAATAACATGGGGCCTCTGTTCCCATGCAGCAGAAATTAGCCTGAGCTGAGTAGCTGCTGCCCCTTTAAAGGTTGCCATGCTCCCCTTTCTGCCAAAGACCACACCTCCTATTGTCTGATGTGATTGTGTGCATTCTCAGTCACTAAGTCTGATTCTTTTTGATCCCACAGACTGTTGTAGCCTGCCAGACTCTGTCCATGGGATTTCCCAGGCAAGAATGCTGAAGTGGGTTGTCATTTCCTCCTCCAGGGCATCTTCCAGACCCAGGGATTGAACCCATGCTCTAGAACCCAGGGTTCTATGCTGTGTCTCCTGCATTGCAGGCAGATTCTTTACCACTGAGCCACCTGGGAATCCCTGTCGTCTGACACCCAACCCTAAACCCTTGGATGTTATCTGCCTGCCTGTGGGTATTTGTCTCCTGTCATTGGACCAGCTGGCCTCCCGCAATACTTCCAGCTCCTTGAGTGTGTGTCTCGTGGCTGCTTTGTGGAGGGAGGAGCATGGGGCCTGGTGGTTGGCATGGGCTTTGGCACCAGACAGATCTGGGTTTGAACCCCCTGCCAACTGGCCATGTCCCACTGTGTGACCCTGAGTAGACCAGCTGGCATCTTTGAACTTCACTTCTCTCTAAATGGGACCGGGTGTCCCTGCCTTCTGCCCTTGAGCGCGTGGTAGCTCTTAATCACCAGCTCCTGTATGCAGGCTTGCTTTGGGCCCTGAGCATGCTCTGCCTGTGTGTGGCAGGCTGAGGGCTAGGGATTAGTGCTCTCCAGACAGAGGGACCTGTCCTCTAGCCTGGGCGGGAGGCATTTCCCAGACCACAGACTACAGTCTTGGGCAAACTGGAAGAGCTGGCCACGCTCCCTCCAGGAACAGCCATCCTATGACTGATGGGAGGTGGTCTGTAAAAGCCCCGGTTCCCTGGCTGGGGTGGCTCTGTGGGGCATGTTCCACGTGTCTCTGAGAGTCACCTACCAGGATTGAGCCACGGTTACCCACAGAGCTCATTGCCGGCCCTCCCTGTCTCCCTTCCCTGATCCTTGCTTGTGTTTTTGAATTAGCTCACAGATCAACTGCTTTCGCTCTGAGTTCTTGGCTGAGGTCTGTCTCTGGGGGAGCCTGGCCTCCATCAGATGACACCACTGACCCTGTGTGGTTTCTGCATGCAGGATCATTCATGTAGTATACTTAATACAGCGCCTGGCGATGGCCCAAGCTCAGTAATACACAAGCACTGCCCCCAGCACTTTACAAGAATTAACTCCTCCAGTCTTCATGGTAGCCTTGCTAGAGAGATTCTAGGCTTCTCCCTGCTTTGAAGTTGGACAATTGAGGTCTCAAGTGGTTAAGTGACTTGGCTAAGTTCATGGCCAGTGGAGTTGAGACACAGCCTGGATGGTCTGGCTCCAGAGCTCACCCTCCTTCTCACATAGTCCTCTTCAGCCGGCCATGGGTGAGGGCAGGAAAAGGGGGTGCTTGTTGGGACAGCCGGGACTTTGAGCCCTGAGGCCCCTCCTTGTGACCCCCCATCCAGCTGATGTGCACGCAGCCACTTTCTTCCCACACAGAGCCCCTCTGTCTGTCTTTGGAGGTTGTGGTGTGAAGCCCTTTCTCTGCTGCCAAGCCCAGCCATGGCGGTGGGCGGTTCAGCCGCCAGAGCACACATAGGTAGGCATGTGGTCAGACACCACTCAGCTGGCCTCGTGCCACCTCTTCCTGGGTTTGCTGAACACGCAAGTCAAACACCCCTGGCTGGCGGTGCTACCTTCCTAGAAACCACGGGCAGGCTGGAGTGAGAAGGGGCTGTGGGTTTCCCAGCCCAGGAACCCAGGTGCCTACTGAGCAGAAGCCAGGAGCAACCTGAGGGCAGTCGTGCCTGGACTCAAGAGGGCCGTCTGCCCAGAGGCCAGAGGGTGGGAAGGACATGTGTGGGGGTGTGGGGACAAGAATGGGCACATTTGTATCTTTTCCTTCTAGAGAGGCTTCTTTTTTCTCAAACTTACTTCATCTTGGAGGGCATGTGTTTGGCTGCAGGGGGTGAGCAGCTGCGGAGAACTCAAGACAGTGAAAGGGTGGTGTTTGCTCATGGAAGTCATCCTGCTGCTTCCGCTGATGCAGAGCCTTCAGGTTCCGGAAAATCCAGACCCCAGAAAGCCTCAGGTGCCGGCATCCTGGTGCGGGCCACCATCTTTTCTTACCTGGACTCTTCTTTCCTAATGTCTCCCTAACGTCTCCACTTTCGTCCCCTCCAGCCAGGTCTCCTTACAGAAGCTGGAGTGATGTCTTGGTTTCCGTTCCCCCATGCAGACCCTGAGACCAGGGTCCAGTGCGGTAGTTCCTCTGGAGGGGACCCCAGGAGACCCTCATAGGGAAGATGAAAGTGAGATGGCTAGAAGGTGGCCAGCAGAGGGCATGTCATCAAACAGGTCACTGCTATGGGTGACTGGGGCTTGATCCACAGGAAATTTCTGAGCAATGGTATAAAATACACGTTCAGAGTTAGCCCATCAAGAGGTGAGGGACACAAGGTATTGATAGCCAAATCTCCCCTTGGTCTTTGGTTGAGGGCTGCTCCTGGAGGTGTTAATTCCGTGGCATTTGGAGAAAGCCCCCGGGCAGAGTCTATAGCAGCTGGAAGTTAGAGGGAGACCTCAGAAGTTCACATGCAACTGTTCAGGCAGAGAGCACAGTGAGTCAGACTGTGTCCCTTCTCCATTACAGTAAGGCAAAGCATCTCAATGCCCTCGATATCGGGAGCTTCAGGGAGCCACAGATCCGTCCTTGTCTGCTGTCTTCAGCCCCGCCTCTTGGCATGTGGCCTTGGTTAGTTTCTTCAGGGGCAGGGCCTCAGACAAGCCTCTCATCCTCCTCCCCAGGCCTCCACTCTCCCAACCTCCACATTCTGTTGTTAGCTTCTTTCTATTTCGTGCTAGCCTGTCTATATTCTTTCTGACTCCCCAACACAGTAAGTTCTGTTTTATTTGTTCACTTCCGTCTCTCTGATTTGTTCACATCCGCAGCGCCTAGCACAGGGCCAAGCTCTTGGTTAGGTCCCGGAGAAGCACCTTTTGGAAGCGTGGGTGAAAGGGTGAACAAATGAATGAAGGAATCCAGGGTCTCTGATGAGTTCCTATTTAGGTGCTGCTGTGTTCTGCTTGCTCAAATACCACTCCTTCCTCTAGACTGAGAAGAATCCCAAAGGCTTCTCCTTTTCTTTTCGGGTCTCAGAGATATAGAGGTGGAGACCTATGTGACAGCCATTGGTCCAGCCCTTGAGCGGGCACGTGATTAACTCGTGCTTCCAGAACAGATGATGGCATATAGCGTTGCCTGTCATCCTCTGCAGCAGGCCCTGTGCCAGCATCACATGTGGTGATGGGTGACAGCCCTGGGAGTAGACAGTGGTTTTTAGTTCCATTCCACAGATGAGGAAACTGAGGTTTAGAAGGGCTAAGGAACTTGCCCACAGTAACCAGTGGCCTTAAGCGCTGGAGCTGGGATCAGATCCACACAGTTTGGCTACAGAGGGCATGCTTTTGCCCTCTTTGCTGACTCAGCTTACTCTGGAAAAGACATTTCTTCTGGGTCTCTTCTGGATGAGGCTGGCCCATTTCCTCCCCAGGGGGCCAGGTTCAGCCATTTGTGATCCTGTGTTTGTTCCTCGTTTTGAGTGCAAATCTATGGTTCACGTCATTCGTCTCTGGCTTGGCCTTCCTAAACATAGGGTGTTGTTAGAGAGGAGCCCAGATCATGACCACTGTCGACCTCTCAAGCTTCCAGCCAGAGACCTGAAATATAATCGTAGCACCTTTGTGGGGTGCCGTGCATGAGCTCCTTCAAGTCCCACAGCAGACCCAAGAGATGGGTGCTGAGCTCCTTCCTCCTGCACAGACGGTTCGGCCAGCCACGGAGGGTGAAGCAGCCCACCCAGACAGGGGTGTTTAAGGACGACATCAAGCATCTTTACATATACTTAAGAGCAGGGCCTCGATTAGGACGAGTGTGATCAGCAGAATTCAGAAATGGTCCCCAAGATACCCACCCCCTTGCTGTGAACTCCTGCCCTTGAGAATGAATGAGACTTGTAAATATGATGGAATCTTATTTCGGTGATTAAGTTACCAATCAGTTATCCTTGGGTATTTTATTTATTTGTTTTTTGATTAAAATATCCCCTGGAGTAGGAAATGGCAACCCACTCCAGTATTCTTGCCTGGAAAATCCCATGGACAGAGCAGCCTGGCTGGCTCCAGTCCATGGGGTCAAAAAGAGTCAGACGCAACTGAGCATGCAAGCAAGCAAGAATGATCGACCTATAGCACGCTGCTAGTTCCAGGCGCACAACCTAATGACTCGGTGTTTCTATATATTATGAGATCACCAACATAAGTCTAATTTCAGTCTGTCACCATGCAAATTGATTACAATATTATTGAGGTACTCATCAGTTAATCTGGAGTTAATCAGAAAGAAGACTCTCCCTTTGGCCTGAACCAGTCGGGAGAGTCTTTCAAAGATGAAGCATCAGAGGATTTTCTCGCTGGCCTCGAGTAGTAAACAGCCAGGCTGTGAGCTGCTGTGGGTCAGGGAGGCCTCTGGAAGGACCCTGAGCTCTCCTTCCAACCACGAGGAATGGTTTCTGCCAGCAGCCCCACTGAGCACAGGAGAGGAGCCTGAGTTACGAAAGAGATGGAGCACCTTGAGTTCAGCCTAAGACCCGGGTAGAGTAGCCGGCAGAAAGGGATGGACTCCCGACCCACAGGAACTGTGGGTTAATAAGTGTTATGTTAAGCCACTGAGCTGGCGGTCATTTGTTATGCGGCCATAGAAGACGAGTTCGTGTGGCAAGGGAGGGGCCTCCAGTGCAGACACCTTCAGGAGCTCGCATCTCAGGTGAGCCTGCTCTGCACATCCTGGCAGCCAACAGCACTCCCCTGCCTCGCCCTCGTCCTGCCTCTGCTTTGTTGTTCAGTCCCTCAGGCGTATCCGACTCTTTGCAACCCCATGGACTGCAGCACACCAGGCCTCCCTGTCCTTCACCATCTCCTGGAACTTGCTCAAACTCATGTCCATTGAGTTGGTGATGCCATCCAACCATTTCGTCCTCTGTGGTCCCCTTCTCTTCCCGCCTTAGCCTCTGCTTAGATTTCTTAAAAATCTTTTTTTTTTTTAAGCTGTTCATATTCTTTGCCCCATTTTCTGTTGGATTGTTGGTCTTTTTCTTACGGACTTTAAGAGCTTTTTTATAGATTAAGAAAATCAGTCTTTTGTTTTCATTGCGTTCTGGTATTTCTCTCAGGCTCAACTGTCATCAAACTTTGTTTCTAGTCTTTCTGCTGTGCAGAAATTTTAAAAAATTGCTTTATGCTGTTAAACTTATCAAGCTATTTTTTGTGACTTCTAGGTTAGTGTATTATGTTTTTAAGGACCATCCTCATTTCAGGGTTATTTTTAAAAAATCCTCCCATGTGTTTTTATATATTTTTGATCCATCTGGAAGTTATTTTGGAGTAAGAGATCAGGTGCAAAATAATGATTTTTTTTTTCAGATGGCAACCCAAATGTCCCAGCACCATTTGTTGAATAATCCTTCTTTCCCCCAATTTGAAATGCTGCCTTTTCCATATAGCCAATTTCCATATGTACGCAAGTCTATTTGTGGACTCTTCTGTTCTAGTAAAGGGTCTGTCTATTTATGTGCCAGAATCACACTGTTTTAATTATCACACTTTATATTTTATGTTAATAACTGGGAGTTCTTGGTCTCCTTGCTCTTTTTAAAGATCTTTCCCAATACTCCTGAATACTCTTCTCAGTCAGCTTGTTACTTCCTTTGCCTTCCCAAGTCCTCTTGGGACTTCACTGGAATCAGATGAAATCTGTGTGGACTAATATAGAGAGAACTTACATCCTAAGATACAGGGTCATTCTAGGCCAAGAACAGGCTGTGTCTTTCCTTTTATGTCTGTTCCTCTGAAGCATCTTCATGTTTTCCTGGGCTGGATCTTCACTTTCAGGCTGGGATGATACTGATATTTCATCTTGTGACCATTGAAAAGGGCCTCTTTTCCTTCTATTATACTGTTACTAACTGAGGTTTCTGGACTCCTTGATCAACAGAAATTGATAAGAAGTCGGCTGAGAAGTTCAGGCAAGGCTTTACTGGGGCTTGAGCTGTAGCACACAGGAGTGAAAACAAGAAATTGTTGCCCTGGCTCTCTTCCCAAGGCAGGGCCGAGCCGGTCCCTTAAAGGGAGTGAGGGTGAAGATGTAGCTTACCTGCCCTGCCCATCCCCTCCATGGTGCTGTGAGCAGGGATCACAGCAGTAACCCTGCTTTTGCTACCAGCTCCCCAGAAGTGGCCGTTGGTTTGTGACCTTTTTGTGTCTTGTTCATAATTTGCCCCATTGGGCCTGTGAGCAGTTAGTTTTAATCCTTTGTAGTTCCTTTATTTGGCTGAGCCGGATGTTAGTTGCGGCATGTGGAATCTAGTTCCCTGACAAGGGATTGAAACTGGACGCCCTGCAGTGGGGGCATGGAGTCTTAGCCCCGAGGTCACCTGGGAAGTCCCTGAGTCCCTTATAGTTTCTTTGGATTGCGTTCTTTGGGGAGGCGTTTGTCCAGGTGCAAGCTCAAGCTCTCTGGAATAGGGTCCCAGGTCCCAGCCTGTCTCAACACGTCTGGCCCGTCGTGCCTGGTCTGTGTGAAGGATATTGTTTTCGTATCATATTTTGGTTACTGGTTACTCATTCATTTCATAATGCTTCTCACGGTTGCCCTGGGTTTTCCAAGTATATGGTCATTTCTTCTGTAACGAATGCACTTTGTGTTCTCATTGCCTCATCTTTCATTTTTCTTAACCTCACTACAACCATGGTGCCTCCAGAGCAATGGTAAATAGTAATGGGATGCTGGACATAACTTGTCTCTACAGATTTGGGACAGTTTCTAGTGTTTCGCCATTAAATATCATGCTGACTTTTGGCTGAAGAACTATTTGCTATTCTTGCCTTATGAAGAGTTTTTCTTGTCAGGAATGGATGTAAAAATGACATCAGATGCCTTTTGAGTATCAGTGGAGGAGGTCACAGATTTCACACATCCTCCGTCTAATATATTGGTGTGGGGACTGATTTCGGGAAAGGTATTCCCATGGTGACTCATTGTAGCTTTCTTGGTTGGAACTGTACTTTGCTGTGGTGGATACATCATTTCACAGGTGCTGGATTTTGTGTTGATGCTTGAAATTTAGAGTGATTTAGTCCTTTTAGCGGGGCTTCCCAGGTGCCACTAGTGGTAAAGAACCCATCTGTCAGTGCAAGTAGATGGAAGAGATGTGGGTTCGATCCCTCAGTTGGGAAGATTCCCTGGAGGAGGGAATGGCTACCCACACCAGTATTCTCACCTGGAGCATCCCATGGACAGAGGAGCCTGGTGGGCTACAGTCAGTAGGAGTCACAAAGAGTCAGACACGACTGAAGCAACTTAGCATGCACGCCTGTCTTTTTAAATAATAATTCTCAGACAGTCTCCTCAAAGCCCACCAGCTGGTATATTCACCCACATCCAGAGCTGGTGCTGTGATCTCTGGCCTCTGGCTTGGGGCAGATGAGGTATCCAGAGGTTCCCCTGCCCAGGGCCTCCAGGGAGGTTACCCTCTGTCCGGACACAAGGGGAGCACTGCAGAGAGAGTCATCAGAGGATGGTAAGAGTCAGTGTGAAGTGACCCACTCCTCCTCACACCCTCACCTCCCCAAAGCCTCACGAATTCTCTAACAGACAACTGTTCAGTGCGGGGCCAGCCTGCTGCCCTCCTTGGACAGAGATGCTGCCACCTTGGGGCTGTCTGGCAGCAAGCCAACCCAGCCAAGAGCCACCCTTTCAATCCAGAAGACCCTGGGCCCGTGACTGTCCCCAGGTGGGGGAGGGTCCTGCACAAGGGCCCCGGGCCAGCAGGGGCAGCAGGCGGTTCTTCTGGAATCCACCAGACTCGGATCTGGCACTGGCTGAAGTCTTGGCCCAGGAGCCTGGGGGATGGGTGAGAGGACTTGGGTCACCCCTCATGCCCTGTGCTGGGCGCCTCCCAGACGTCCTCACCTCACAGCTCAGCCTGGTGTCCCTCTTGGCAGACTGCAGTGTCTTGTCCTACTAGATGTCCTGTTTGGGGGCCCCAGAGGCAGGCCTCCCCCTGTCAGGCTCATGTGAGGGGTGGGCTTTCAGTGGTCAGTCCTCATGTGAAGGCCTCCGCCACCATCCTTCCGGGTGTCAGCCAGCCATGCACTTCATTCATTCATTCTCACACTCCGAAAACCTCAGCCAAGTCGTCTTGTACTGAAAAAGTGCTAGGAGCTGGGGATCCGGTTGGACCACATCTTCTTGGTATCGAGGCACTTGTGACCTCTAGTGTCACGATGTATGTGCCCGCCACCCAGTCCAACTCAGTGGTCAGAGCCAGACTGCCCAGGTCTGAATCTAGGCATCGCCGCTTTCACTCTGTGGGACCCTAGGCATGTTTTCCAGCCTCTGTCACTCAGTTACCTCGTCTTTGAAATGGAGATAATGACTGTACCTGCCTCCTGGCTGCTGGGAGGGTTAAATGAACTGTGATAGGTAAAGCACTCAGAGCCCGATCCAGCACAGAGTAAGGGCTGCACAACGGTTAAATTAAACACAAACCTCCTGAGCACGCACACTGCTAGAAGGCCCAAACTGCAAATGATTATCATTTTTTTCTTGGTAACTGCTCATTTTGTTAAAAGGGGGAAAGAAGAAATCCTGATGCCTTAGGATGTGGGAATGAAACCTAAGCCTGGTCCTGTTTGGCTGCTGCTGTTTCAACTGAATTGCTTTTCAGTGGAAAAAAGTTCCCAGACAGCGTGGCAGATTACTCACACTGGCACCTGGGCCTGGCCAGCCCCTCCCTGTTCAACATTCAAATGGGTGTACATCTGGGGGCACCAGCGCCGCCCCTGTCATATGGCCCGACAGTCCTTGTAGCTTCTTCTGGAAATAAGCACCGCATCCAGTTAAAATCCGACCACGTCAGGGAGCGTTTGGCCTGAGGAAGGGGGTTTGGCTGGCTGTGCCGTCAGATGTGACATGCGGCTGGAGCAGTCGCTGGATTTCAGCCCTGCTAGAGCCATCCTGGCATTTACTCTCCCAGCCAGAGATGACTCGGCAGGTGGGATCTGTCTCACAGATCTGTCTGGGCTCCAGAAACCAGGCCTTGCACACACGTAGAGGAGAGTGGCTAGACCGTCATGACACGGCTTTATTTTAGACTTCTTCACAGAGCTATGGCCAGGGCTTTCAGAGGGAGGAATCCCTGAGATTCCTCCAGGCCTTTAGGCCTGTCCCTTCCAGGTCTCTCCATGACAACCACCCTCCTCACCTCTGTGGTCCTCAGTGAGGCTCTGAGGGACTATCAGGTTAAATAACTTCCTCGGGTCATAGAGTTAGAACATAGTGGAGCCATGATTCACCCCCAGATCCTTTGGGCTCCAAACCAGGGTCATAGACATGGCCCAGATTGCAGGCCAAATTCCCCTCTCTCTCTATTTTTTTTTGTACAGTCCATGAGCTAAGAATGGTTTTAGCATTTTCAAATGGTTGAAAAGATCAAAAGAATATTCCATTACATCTAAAAATTCTATGAAGTTCAGATTTCAGTGTATGTTAATACAGTTTTTTTTGGGAACATGACCATGGCCATTTGTTTGCATATTATCTGGAATACGTACAATATGCACAACACAGGCAAAGTCGGGTAGTTGTGACAGAGACCGTATGGGCTGCAAAGCCTAAAATATTTACTGTCTGGCCCTTGGTGGGAAAAGCTTGCTGATCTCTGCTCTAAACCTCTGTGCAGGAGGCCTTGGAGGGCTCCTGCTGAGGACAGGCCTCCATAGGAATGTGTGGAGGACTCGGACAATATGGAGAAATATAGGGGTGTGTTACTATCTTCGGGTGGATGTAAAAACTGTCGGAAGGCTGGGAGGTCTCTGGGGGTGTGCCACGGGGTTCTGTCCTCAGCCCCGTCCTGTCAACACTCCTGTAGGAGCCAGTGAGGACTCGGGGGCTATGGTGGACCCAGTGGATCACTCTTGTCTCTTCTGCAAAGGGCCCTGGTGTGATTCCCTTTCTCCCCATTTCTGGGCTCAGAGGTCAGTACATCACCATCTTCCCATGGTGGCCTCTGGACAAGGGATGAGCCTGAGTCCAGATTTTGTCCAATCAGACTGAAAGGAAGGACTGCTATTCCATGATTGTTGGGGGAGGGCTTCTCTCTCCCCCCTCCCCTCCTTCCTCTCTCTCTTTCTCTCTCTGTCTCCTTCTCTTTGGACATGAACAGGGAAAAACATGGGGACTTCCCAGGTGGCTCTAGTGGTAAGAACCTGCCTGCCAGTGCGGGAGGCATAAGAGACACGGGTTCAATCCCTGGGCCCGGAAGATCCCCTGGAGGGGGCATGGCAACCCACTCCAGTATTCTCGCCTGGAGAATCCCATGGACAGAGGAGCCTGGCGGACTACAGCCCCTGGGGCTGCAAAGAGTTGGGCACAACTGAAGTGACTTACCACACTCACAAGGAAAAACATACCCACAGGAGCCACCTGCAGGTTTTCTGAGACAATACAGGGATGTCCTTAACATTGTGGGGTAAAGTGAAAAGCAGAAAGAAACCTGAGTCCTTATCATGACAACAGGAGCTGCTTAAAGGTGCCCCCTAAGCCTGTCCTGTTGCAAGGCTCTTGAGGCTTCCTGCTGCAGATCTTAATTTCCTCTGTGGTTAAAGTCACTTCCAACCAGAATTTTCTGTTACTTGTGGCTTTTGTTATTCAAAGTCCAGGAAGCTAAAGCAGTGACTGTCCACCTCAGGGGCTTGTTTACCGGGCTCGCTGCGTGGACAGGGCTCTGGCTGTTTGTATCATGGCCAAGCCAGGCCGGTCCTCCAGGCTAAACATGCCTTTTCAGTGGTGTCAGTGATGTCCTTGGTCCACTGCCCCTGGAAACACTCCATGATGCGGCCTTATAGAAAGGCCCTCAGCCTGCCTGGGGCAATGGTCTAGGCCCGGGGTGGGACTTCTCCGCACCGAATTGTTGTGAAATGGGGAAAATAATGTTTGGGGACAGTAGTTGGGACTGTTCAACACTGTCTCATTTCTGGACGTCTGGTTTCATGAGGTTGATTGGTGAATAGAGCTATAGTTATTTTCTGGCTTGTCTAGAAGGAAATCAATTTTGTATTTCTTCAGAACACACAAGAGTTACCTCCAAAGGGATATGGAAATGGAGTGAGGCCTTTCATTGGCTGGCGCTGAGCTGAGCTGAGTGGACTGTGAGGTCGCTGGCCTGGCTCTGATGCGTGCTGCACCCGGGGGCTGTCATCTGCGTGTTCCCTGCCCCCGGCCCCTCTGCCATGTGTGGAGAGAGTTTGGCAGAGGGAGACAGGACAGTGGAGCTGGCTAAAGCTGCACCAGGGCTGCGGCTTGGGTTGGCTGAGAGGCGACCAGAGATGAATAAGGACCATCCAAACAGCTCCGGTGCCTGCCTGCTGCCGCCTCAGGAGGACAGTGGGCTCTGAGACTTCCGGTTCCTTCTTTTCTTCCTTCACTGTTTTGAAAACTCCTCTCCAGCCTCAGTGAGTGTAATGATGGGGACCTCACTTGACCTCTAAGTGGCTCCCTCTCCCTGACCTTCAGGGAGGCAGTGGAGGACATCAAAGAGTGCTGGGCTCCAGCCAGGCAGACCTGGGTTCAAACCCCAGCTGGACTACTTCCTCGTGTATGACCTTGGGGAGGTCTGGGGTCCATGTCCCCATGTGTTATTGGGGCAATAATATCTCCCTTGCGAGCCGGCAGTGAGAATTGGATGAGACAGAGATGCAATGATGTTGCTGGTCCTCTGAGTGATGCCTTCTTCTGAGCCCACCAACTCTTCAACCCCAACTGGGTGACTCTATCCCCCTGGAGTCAATGTCAGATTCCACAAGCTAAGGGCTCAACTCCACAGGACTCCTGATTCAGATGCCAGTCACAAGTCCTGAGCCCCCCGTACTTCTGGCTGACTGGCTAAAAATCTGGGGTTCTCATGACTGTCCCATCCCCGGGTTCAATAATTTGCTACAACGGCTCACAGGACTCAGGAAAACACACTTCAGTGGTCTGGTTTATTATAAAGGATGTCAGTGAACAGCCAGTAGAAGAGGTATGTTCGGTGAAGTCTGAAAAAGTTCCGAGTCCATGACCCCATATGTGGAATTGGGGTGCATCACCCTCCTGGTGGGAGGGTGTGTTCTCCCTAGAATATAGTTCAAAAGTTTCTATAACCCAGTTTCCAGCTCCCCTCCTCTGCCCTGAGGTTAGAGGGTCAGGTGGAAAGCTCCCACTCTCTATTCTTTGTCCATCTAACAATCAGCCTGAAGTTATCTCAGGGCCCCGTGAGTCATCTTATTAAACTCTGATGTGGTCAGAGGGTTTATTATGAATATCAAAACGTACTCATATCACAGAGCCAGTTGCAGGGGTTTTAGGAGCTCTGTGCAAGAACCAGGGACAGAGGCCATCTCTCATGATCATCTCTGAGGGAAAGACTCTGCGTCATTGTTCCTACTTCAGGCATCCAGTGTAAGATGAGTCAGGAAAAGGAATGTTCTCCTTCCTGACTCTGATCCAGGCCTCCTGCAGGGTGGGAGTGCTGTTTGAGAGTCAGGAGCTGCCTGGACAGTCATTAAAATCTTTCTATCCCCGAAAAAGGAGGAATCTCTACAGTAGCATTTGCTGCTTCAAGAAAAAGTGGTCACGTGTGAGTCTCCCCAGGTGGACAGATAGTCTGCACTGGGAGGCCCCAGGCCAGAGCTCAGGGCCAGTAGCACAGGTTAAACAGCAGCAGGGCTTCCACTTCAGGGGGCCTGGGTTCGATCCCTGGTCAGGGAACTAAGATCCCACCTGCCACATGTTGGGTGGAAATCCATGCAGTGTGAGTAAGCCATCCCCGTGCAGGGTGAGCTGGTCAGAGGAGCCAGCAGAAGCCCATCACAGCTGGGGGCCGGCAGCTGAGCTCACCAGGGCCGAGACCCCTGAGGGTGGCCCCAGGGCTCAAGAGGCCCGAATGCGGACATGATAGACCCCCCCGCCTCAGAGGATGGTGCCCCCACAGGTGCATGACCGCCTGGATCGCTACTGCTGCGGCTTCGAGCCCGAGCCCTCGGACCCCTGTGTGGAAGAGAGACTCCGAGAGAAATGCCGGAACCCCGGGGAGCTGCGGCTGGTCCACATCCTGGTATGTCCCTGGGTCACCCCAGACTCGGGTCTTCCTGTCTGTCCATCAGCAGACACTGGTGGCAAGGGTCAGGGGTCATGTGACTCTGGGTGTCACAATCCTGTTCTTTTCGGCAGCAGAACCCTTAGAATGTTTCCAGGAAGCCTTAATATGTAGAAGGGACAAAAATGAAGCTTGGAGTATGTGGTTGAGGAGGGGATGGGCTGGAGCCTGTGTCACCAACCCCTCTGTCTCCTAAAGACTCCAGGGACGCCCTCGGGTCCTGGCAGCTGAGTGTGGTACGTGTGTATCTAGTAGGCATCCCCGTTGTGCCAGTAAACGTGGAAACTGTGACCTGGAGCAGGGCAGGGGCCCTCCAAGGCTGCATGTCTTGTTGGTGGCAGTGACAGGGATCTGTCGTGGACCCGATCGGCTCACAGGCTGGGGCTGTTGGGAAACACTGCTTCCAGTGAAAACTAGAACCCAGGGTGGGAAGCCTTGTGCTGAGACCATCATCGAGGGGCTGGTGGGGCAGAAGAGCCGCTGCTCCTGCAGGAGGGGCAAAGTTCCACCCTGGGGAAGGGCTGCTCTGTCTCCCCCAGTGAGGCTGGTGTCCTCGCCGCCTCCCCTTGACCATGATGCATAGCCATCAGATGGTGCCTGGGACTGAGCATCAGGCCACCCAGCCTCGGGCTCCTCATCCCTTCAGTCACCAGAAGAGGAATCAACGCCTCCACTTTGTGGTTTCACCAATGGTGCTGCCACTTGGGGCTATGGGTCCAGGTTTGAGCCAACCAGCTATTTACTAGCTGTGTGACCTTGTGCAAATTACCTAACTTTTTTGCCTCTGTAAAATGGGGCTGGTATCAGTGGCCGTTCGCCCCAGGGTTGCTGGGCGGGTTCACCAGAGATGGTGCCCGGCCGCCCTGAGCACAGCACCGGGTGGAAAGAGCTCACTGCTCTGTGTGGTGGGGGAACCGACTGGGCAAGGAGCAGGGTGCATTATGTGACTGACAGCTTAGGGGTCCCTGAGCCGCTGCACCCTGACAGAGCCCTGGGGCACTGCGTCCATCTTCTGTCCCTGTCCATCTTCTTCCCTGAGGTCCGGAGCAGTGACCCCACTCATCTGGTCTACATCGATAACGCTGGCCACCTTCAGCACCCGGAGCACAAGCTGAACTTCCGGCTCCTCGAGGGCATCGATGGGTGAGCATCGAAGGGGCTGGGCAGAGGTTCAGGGGCTGAGCTGAGGGGCCCTGTCGTAGACCCCGAGGCCTTGAATCATGGCTCCCGAGAAGTCCACTGTCCGACAGATGGAAGCTGTTTGATGAGCCTCAGGAGGATGTGGGGAGTCCTGGGAAAGCCAGCAGGCAGTGGGCCCTTGAAGTCCAGGATGGCCCTGGCATCCAGAGCACAGCACGAGATGCCCTGCTGGGGAGTGGGCAGGCTGAGTGGGCAGGCTCCCTTGCCTGGCAGGGAGCTGGCCAGGTAGCCACCTTCCCTGCTCAGTCCTGTCGCACCTCGGCCTTCCCAGGGCTTCTCCTTACTTTGCTCAGGCCAGCAGAGTGGATTCGCCCTCTTGGGGGGCTGGGACCCACTGAAAGCTTCATCCCGTGTCTGCTGTCACAGCAGAGTGGGTGGAAGGGTCCCCGGACAACTAGTCAGCAGGTGGTCCCCGCGACTTTGTGGGTGGAAACTCTAAGCGGGCTTTTGCCCTTCTTTTCTTTCCGGGGCTGGGGGTCCTTCCTCCAGGTTTCCTGAGCCTGTCACGAAGGTTCTGGAATCAGGGTGTCTACAGAATATGCTGCTCAAGTCGCTGCAGATGGACCCAGTGTTCTGGGAAAGCCAAGGTGGGCGACAGGGCCTTCAGCAAGTCCTCCAGACCCTGGAGCAGCGAGCACAGGTCCTGCTGCACCACATCCGGACGCACAACCTGACAGTCTTCCCGGACGAAGGCCCGTAAGCCCCGCCCATCCAACCCCTTGTCCTCGAGGGACTCGTAAGCCCCGCCCAGCCAACCCGCGGCCTTGAGGGGCTCGTAAGCCCCGCCCAGCCCCACCCCCTCCCCGTCCAGGCGGGACTCGCCTCACCGCAGGCGAGTCACTCACTGCACGACCTGAGGGGATAAGCGCCCATCCTCATGGCCACAATTTCTTGTGTTGAAAATGTCTCGAAGACAAAAGGAAAAAGTCAGAAACCAGGAGGGCGCCATGGACGCCGTGGGATGTGTCGCATGCTTGGGCTGGTGGAGGAGGTGATGGGTGTTGGGTTTTCAATCTCATCACGTTCCTTTCTGCCAGCTCAGCTGGCTGATTATTCTCCTGCACCAATAAATACACAGAATGTTCGATGAACTGCTCCAGATACTGGAAAGTCATGCATTGCACATGCACACGCAAAGCTGGACAACTCTGTGTGTGTGTGTGTGTAGGTGTGGGTGTGCATGCATGGTGTGTGTAGGTGTGGGTATGCATGCATGGTGTGTGTAGGTGTGGGTATGCATGCATGGTGTGTGTAGGTGTGGGTATGCATGCATGGTGTGTGTAGGTGTGGGTATGCATGCGTGGTGTGTGTAGGTGTGGGTATGCATGCGTGGTCTGTGTAGGTGTGTGGGTATGCATGCATGGTGTGTGTAGGTGTGGGTATGCATGCATGGTGTGTGTAGGTGTGGGTATGCATGCATGGTGTGTGTAGGTGTGGGTATGCATGCATGGTGTGTGTAGGTGTGGGTATGCATGCGTGGTATGTGGACCTGCCCACATGCACACGTGATATGAGCCGCATCAAGGATCTTTACTGAATTGTACATGTGGCCCAGAATTACTCTGAATGAAAGTGAACTCAGCCCTTAGAACCCTGAGCCTTTTGTCTCTATAGCCTTTAGATGTTTAATTTTTGTTCATTTATGTTTTGGTTTAAGAATTGTAAAAGTAATACATGCTCACTAAAAAAAAATTCATAAATAATAGAAGCGTATGAGATAAAAAGAGCGTCTGGAGGAACGTTACTTTGGCACTTCCTGAACGAACTTATAGCCGAATACTACGTTCTATATCTGCGGTCTAGTTGACCCAGTTCTTACTTATGACCTCAAGGAACTCCCATGCAGGGGCATATTACATTTCATTTAGCTGTTCTCATCATGGTGAACATTTAGATGGCTCTAACTTTTCACCAATTCTGGACAATGCTGCCACGAACATCTTTGCATGACGTGCACGTATTTCTGCTGGCTATATTTCCATGAGTGGATTTCTGCATTAGCAGAAATGGGCTAATGGGCATTCTTTATTTTCAGAGAAACTGCCAAATTCCTTTCAAAATGGTGGTGTCAGTCTACATTCCTAACCAGAGGGTAGGAATTGTTTCATTACACCTCATCATCGCTTGATATTCTCATCTGATAGGGAAAGCTATTTTTATTTTTTACTGAAGGATAGTTGATTTACTATCCTTCAATATTGTGTTGATTTCAGGTATACAACAAAGTCATTCAGTTATATATATTTTTTTCTTCAGCTTCTTTCCCATTATAGGTTATTATAAGATATTGAATATTATTCCCTGTGTTATACAGTAAATCCTTGTTGTTTACGTGTTTTATGTATAAAAGTTTGTATCTGTTAATCCCAGATTTATCCCTCCCCATCTCCTTTCCCCTTTGGTAACTGTAAGTTTGTTTACTATATCTGTAAGTTTATTTACAATGTCTGCTATGTTTACTATGTCTGTTTCTGTTTTGTATGTAGATTCTTTTGTGTGTTATTTTTTAGATTCCACATATAAGTGAAATAATATTTATCTTTCCTTCTCCGGCTTACTTCACTAAGTATAATATTGTCTAGGTCCATTTGTAGCTACAAATGGAAATATTTCATTCTTTTTTATGTCTGAATAACATTCCATTGCATTTATTTATCACATCTTAAACCAGTCACCTATTGATAGGCACTTAGATTTTTTCCATCTCTTCCCTATTGTAATCATGCTTCTATGAACAGTAGGGTGCATGTATCTTTTGGGATTATAGTTTTATCTGAATCCCTGGAGTGGGCTTGCTGGATCATATGGCAACTCTATTTTTAGTTTTTGAAGGCCCATGCTGTTTTCCATAGTGGCTGTTCCAACTTACATTCCCACCAACCCTCCCAAGTGTAGGAGGGTTACCACTTCTCCTCACCCTCTCCAGCATGTTATTTGTAGACTTTTTAATGATGGCTGTTCTGACTGGTGTGGGTGATATATCACTGTAGATTTGATTTGCATTTCCCTCTTTAATAATTAGTAATGTTGAGCATCTTTTCATTTGTCTCTGGGCCATCTATATGTCTTCTTTGGAGAAATGTTCATTTAGATCTTCTGCCATTTTTTGATTGGGTTGTTTTTGTTGTTGTTAAGTTATATTAGCTATTGGTATATTTTGGAAACTAAGCCATTGTCAGTTGCATCATTTGCAAATATTTTCTCCTGGTTCATAGGTTTTTCATTTTTTTATGGTTTTCTTTAGTGTACAAAAACTTATAAGTTTGATTAGGTTGCATTTGTTTATTTTTGTTTTTATTTCTGTTGGCCTGGGAGACTGACTTAAGAAAACATTGGTATGATTTATGTCAGAGAATATTTTGCCTATGGTCTCTTTAGGAGTTTTATGGTATCATGTTTTATGTTTAAAAAGGCTTCCTGGGTAGCACAGTGGTAAAGAATCCTCTTGCCAATGCAGGAGATGGAGATGTGTGTTCAATCCCTGGTTGGGGAACATCCCCTGGAGGAGGAAATGGCCATCTACTCCAGTATTCTTGCCTGGAGAATCCCATGGACAGAGAAGCCTGGTGAACTTCAGTCCATGGGGTCACAAAGAGTTGGACATGACTAAGCAACTGAGCATGCGTACATATATTCTAAATACAACTCCATTGTCAAATATATAGTTTCAAATATTTTCTCTCAATCTGTGGCTTGCTTTTTCATGTTCTTAACAGTGACTTTTGAAGAGAAAAAGTGTTTTTGTTTTAATTAGGTCCAGTTATCAATATTTCTCTCTTAGATGTTTTATAGGGTTTTCCAAGTTATTCTTCTAGAATTTTGATACTTTTTTATCTTTCAAGTTTTTATGGCTTTTAACCTATTGGCATTAAATTAGTCGTAACTCTCCCTTATTTTAAAGCTATATCTATTTGGTTGTGCCAGGTCTTAGCTCATTGTGGCAAGCGAGATATTTTCAGTTGTGCCACGTGGTGTCGTTAGCTGTGGCATGTGGGATCTAATTCCCTGACCAGAGATTGCACTCAGGCCTCCTGCATTGGGAATGTGGAGCCTTAGCCACTGGACTGCCAGGAAGTCCCAACTTTTGCTTATCAGTCTTTTAATATTTGTGAAATCTGTGTGATGTCACCTCTCTCATAATATTGGTAATCTTTTAATTTTTGTTTTTATATTGCTCGGTTCTGCTAAAGGCTTATGAATTTTATTCATATTTTCACTGGTTTTTCTCTCTTGTTTTTCTGTTTTCTATTCCTATTTCTACTGCTCTTCTGATCTATAATTATGTCTCATCTGCTAACTCTTGGTTTAATTTGTACTTTTTTTTTTGAGTTTTTCAAGGTAGACACTGAAGTCATCAATTGGAAAACTTTTTTTTAAAACACCTAGACCTTTAGTGCTATAAATTGCTCTTTACTGTTAGTGGCATCTCACAGATTTAGAATGTTGGGTTGTTGTTTTCATTCATTCATATTTTCTAATTTACTTTTTGATCCATGAATTAATTATAAATGTGTTATTTAGTTTTCAAAAATTGGGGAATTTTCCCAGTATGTTTCCATCATTGGTTTCCAATTTAATTTTACTTTGGTGAGAGAACCTACTTTTAAAGTGAATCCTTTTAAGTTTATTAACTTATTTTATGTACCAAAATATTGTCTGACTTGATAAATGGTCTGTGTGCATTTGAAAAAATGAATATTCTATTATTTGAGGGTATTATTTAAATATCAGTTAGATCAAATTTGTTGTCTTCTACATCTTTACTGATTAATCTTCTACATTTTTACTTACATATTCAAGTCTTTTAGATTGTCAGTGATTCTATCTTCTCTTGTTGTACTGATTATTCAGAGGGAGGTTTGAAATCTCTCAGCCCCATGAGAGCTCTGGTCACTCTTCCCTCCAATCCCTTTAGGTGGTTCTTTCTTTGGCCTTTGGGAGTTTCCTCATACACATACACTGGTCAATATTCAACCAAAAATTTAGTGGGGGGGGGGACCCTCTCCTGAGCTCTGGAACTTTCTTTTTTTCCCCTTTATTTTATTACTTTTTAAATTGAAGTATAATTGATTTATAGTGATTCAGGAATACAGCAAAGTGATATATGCATATATATTTTTTCTTTTTCAGATATTTCCTTTACAGGTTATTACAAGATACTGAATCCCTATACAGATGATCCTTGTTGTTTATTTTATATATTGTAGTGTGTATCCATTAATCCCCAATTCCCAGTTTACCCCTCTCCCCCTTTCCCCTTTGGTAACCAGGAGTTTGTTTTCTCTGTGAAGCTATTTCTGTTTTGTCAATAAGCCCATTTGTGTCCTTTTTTTTTAGGTTCCACATATGGGTGATGGACTTGTCTTTGTCTGACGTCACTCAGTATGGCCATCTCTAGGCCCATCTGTGTTGTTGCCCATGGCATCATTTCATTCTTTTTTATGGCTGGAGCTCTGAGATCTCTGTTTTCCAGTACTCTGCCCTTTGAACTCTGGCTACTCTGACTACCAAGACTTCCAGCTCTTTCAACTCAGAACTCAGCCTCGTTTTCTTTTCTTTGGCCCTGTGAAACTCTCCATGCAGTAAGCTGGGGAAATCGTAAACTCTGCCTTATTTCATTCTCACTGTGCATCATTAAGCATGCCTGATGTTTTCAAAACCACTGTTTCATATGCTTTGTCCAATTTTATAACTGTTTCAGGCTAGAGGATAAATCCAGTTCCTGTTACTCTGGACTGGAGCAGAAATCCTAACATCAGCTCTTGACTTCATGACTTCTCCCACTCTTTCTCACTCTGACACACACTCTGCCCAACAGCTATCTTTTCTTTCTTTCTTTCTTTTTTTTAAAAAAACTATCTCTTAAGTTTTAAAGTCAGATTATGTCACTTCCTAGCTGAACAGTCTTCAGTGGCTCCCACTGCTCCAGAATAGAGCACAGCTCTGGCTTGAGCACAGCTCACACAGCCTGCATGGTATGTTTCATGCTTCCCTCTTCAGCTTTACTTACCTCCAGTTTCTCCTGTTGCTCTTTGACCTCTGGCTTTAACACTATGGTCTCTGGTGCCTCAGGGCCTTTGCATATGCTATTTCTTCTGCCTGAAATTCTCTTCCCATATCTCTGCCATCTCTAGTTAGATAACTCTCACATCCTCCTCAAAGAAGCCCTCCATGACATCTCCAACCAGAATATGTTTTCCTGCTGTCCTTTCCCAGAGTTCTCAGTTCTTTTTTCCTACCTTTCCTTTTCACTGATTTTATTACATCTTCGCATGCTTAATCAGCATTGGGCTTCTCTGCTGGACTTTAAGCTCCAGGGGATGGCAGATAGTGTCTGCCTTGTTCTCCACTGCAGCTCCAGGATCTGGCACAGGGCTCCATACAGGGCGATGAGCGAGTGAATAAAGAAGGAAAAGCACGGCGGAAGCTGTCCACAGCCCCTCAGCCTTCCCCTCCAGCCCCGGTACAGTGAAAGCTTCTTAAGAAAAGTGCCTGGATTCTCCATCTGAGGTCTTTCTCCACAGATGTGGTGCAGAAGGAGGTGCTAAGACTCCTGCAAAATGGACAGGAGGTGAAGAGTAAAAGCCTCCATTCACACCCTTCTCACACAAGATGACTGGGAGACAGATTCTCCTCAGTCTCCAGAGGTCGCTGGTGGGACCCAGCCACTGATTGCCACAGTGGTGGTGTGATTAATGCTGCTGTTGCTGCTGCTAAGTCGCTTCAGTCATGTCTGACTCTGTGCGACCCCATAGATGGCAGCCCGCCAGGCTCCCCCGTCCCTGGGATTCTCCAGGCAAGGATACTGGAGTGGGTTGCCATTTCCTTCTCCAATGCATGAAAGTGAAAAGTGAAAGTGAAGTTGTGCAGTCGTGTCTGGCTCCTAGCGACCCCATGGACTGCAGCCTACCAGGCTCCTCCATCCATGGGATTTTCCAGGCAAGAGTACTGGAGTGGTGTGCCATTGCCTTCTCCTGGTGTGATTAATAATTCCCCCATATTACCTTTGTTAACTCCCTGTATCACTTCCCCAACCCTTGGCTAGAGCTTCCTAGTATTGCCTCCCAAACTGCTTTCCCTCAAATTCTTATTTTGGAGGAACCCGACTTAAGAGAATGATACAGCAAATGAAGGTCATGGGGAGTGACAGATTCCTGTAGGTGGGGATGATCCAAATCATCTATGCAGCATCCAGTGTGTTCCCTGGGCTTCAGAAGTCTGATGCTGGAGAAGGAACAAAGGAGGGAGCTCTCTGTGCAAACCCTACAGGCAGGAGTGGGAAACGAGCAGGCTGTATTGGATTTCCTTCCCTGCCCCAGGAATGGAATGACTTTTCCGCTCCAACAAACTGTCTTTGATTTGTTTCAAGAATTCTCCTCCCTCATCTTCAGGAATGATCTCCCTTCTCTGAGCGTGATGACCCTTCATGTGCCAGTGAGACAGATCACCTGTCCTTCAGGTCACGTTGCTGATGTCAGCCTCAGTACTCTTCCTGCTCTTGCAAAATGTCTCTTTCACAAGCCAGGATCAAGTTCTTGACAGAAGAACAAGGTACGGAACACAGTAAGTTCAAGGGTCTGGCCTCCACTCTCCCACCCCAAAGCAGGCCCAGGGCTGGCAGTTTCTCCTGTGAACTAGAGAGTGGGTGATAGCAGTCTGATGAGAGCAGGACAAACAGACATTTTCCTCCAGAATTCTTTAGAATGTCTTTCAGATGATTGTCCCCTTCCAGCTTGGCTATGAATCAGGTAGATTTAGCCAGGCTAGAAGGGTTTTTCCAAAATTAAAGGAAGCAAAGCCAGCAAGCCTTCAGCCTTGTCTTTGATGAAGGGAACTTGGCCCAGATGCCTTCTTTGAGGTTATATAGTCTGAAAACACACACTGAAGATCCACCCCAAACGCTGATACATATCCCAAACAATGTGTTGCACAGGGTATTTGCTGAAGGAAGGGAATTGTTGAAGTCTGATCTTCCCTCTGTAGAAGTAGAGACCCAGAGCCCCCCTGAGCTTCAGTGGGAGACTCCCATCTGTGAGCAGCGCTATTCCACGTAGCGTCTGGGTGAAACTCATCTTGCCTGTAGCTGGACCTCCGCCAATCAACTACTGTCGTCGTCAGCAGATATTCTCTGGCTAGAATTTGTATGTGGTACACCATGGATTGTTTAGGTAGTCTGAAAAAAAAAAATAGAGTCTCATTGGGTAACTAAGCAAGTGAGCTCACCTGGGGCATCCTTGCAAGGCAGAGCCGTTATCCGTCTTGCTGAGTTTCTGAGGCTTCACTTGTATGTATTGCATTCTTCAGTCATACTGCCTCTGGGCAGTGGATCAAAAATTGGTGAAGGCAGATGGAGATACACAGCAGAAACCAAGTCAAGGACGACACACAACTCTGGAGTCCCATGAAGGGCTGGCTCATCCAGAGGTTGCCCTAGATAGAGTCAGTGGTGAGTGAAGTTAGTCATTTTTTACTGAAAGACACTCCAGGAGAAGTGAAATGGACCACAGGAAGAAAAATGAAAGAGGAACACTTCCAGTTTTTTAAAAAATATATTTATTTTATTTAGTTTTGGCTGTGCTGGGTCTTCATTGCCGTGCGCAGAATTTCTCGAGTTGCGGGATCGGAGTTACTCTTGAGTTAGGGTGCACAGGCTTCTCACTGCAGTGGCTTCTCTTGTTGCACAGCATGGGCTCTAGGCACTTGGGCTTCAGTAACTGCAGCACCTGGGCTCGGTGATTGTGGCTCCTGGGCTTAGTTGCTCTGCAGCATATAGAATCTTCCCAGACCAGGAATCGAACCCGTGTCCTTTGCACTGGAAGGCAGATTGATATCCAACTTCACTGGTTTGGCTAAGAGATGGACACCCCACCTCCACCCACCCCCACCCCCACCC